>JANAVB010033017.1:36054807-36202673 GCA_029216955.1 Iris pallida
CGATACACTTGGAGGCCTCTTTTCGGTCAATTTGGCAAAAAAAAATTGAACGAAAAAGACCAATCAACAAGGGTGTAAAAGCATAGAAAGGTTATAAAAGCGTGTAAAAGAAGAAAACTTATCTATCGTATGTAAATCAATCAGTAAGGGTGAGTACTATTTCATTAATTTCAAAAGTACTAAGAAACAACACTGAAAGTATTAAAATTATGTCTAAATGTATAAAATATATTTTCTAAAATGTTAATAATTTATTAATAATTATTTGTTTTCTGATACCAAAAAATCAGATACTTCAATCCGAAACCTCCGATACTGCCGATACCGTCGATACCGATGCTTTGAACCTTAACCGTTATACTTCACTAGCAACATCCAAGGGAATCTACATTTTGAGGGCAGTGAAAGATTGATATTCATTTAGTGATGAATCCCTTATATGTACATAAGTCTTGAGAGTTCAAAAAACTGTTTGGATTAATGTTTAACCTTGAACCTCTTTGGAGTAAAGAAATTTGTACATCACACAATGTAGTTAAAAAGCCAATATGTGCACTAAAAGAGCTAGAACCCTTGTGATATTAAAACAAAGAAAAAGTATAGTTATCTATACTGCTATATAATGAGAAAACTTGAGCTTTTTAATTAAAATTATTGATTAAAGATAATAAGGGCAGCTAGGTAATTATGGAAGGTGTCCTTTGGTCTTCCTAAATAGCATGATATATTAATATAATAAAATTTAGAATAATTAAGATAGTTGTCTTTTAGTCTTCCTAAGTATTCTTAATAAAGACTAGAATAATTATAACATTTTTCTAATAATAATCTATAAAATACGTGCAACCCATGTTCATATATACTACATAAAAAACATAAGATCCATCAAAAGGGTGACTTGTTGCCTACTAAACTACAAAATCAAATGTTTCCTATGCTAAAACCTAACAAGGAACTTTTGTAGGAAGGAAAAGAAAAATTTGAGGGAAGAAAATAGGAGAGTAAAATGAAAGGAAAGTTAATTTTTTCCTTCCTTTGTTTGGATGGACAAAAAGTATGGGAAGAAAAAATGTAAAAATAAATTTTTATTATTTATGGATAGAAAAATAATTAGTATTTGGTCCTTAGTATTCTCAAATGATAATTTATCATTACCTTTATGAGGGATGGTGGGGATAAATTCACTCAAATTTCTCTCATCTCTCTCCATTTTCCTTCCAGAAGGAAATTTTTTTAGTGGGACCCACATACTTTTTCCCCTCAATTTTTTTTCTCCCCATTTTTTTTTTCCTCCTTTCCAAACACCATCACTTTTAATTTTCCTCTCACTTTTCCCTCAACTTTTTTTATTCCTCCTATTTTCCTCTCTTCCCAAACAGTACCTAAAAGTCGTCTTCAAATGCTCGCTCTATGACTACTTTTATTTCTTTTCCACCTGATTGATCTTCTTGCACATTATCTTCTTTAGTTTTCCTTCTCCAACTAGTTGCACAAAGCACATGTGCCTAAATAGACTAAAAGGTTGAGAACCTAAGCCCAAGAAGCATGTGCCTTGTTAAAGGCAACTTGCCTACAGGGTACGAGACACTAGTCTCATTTGCACTTCACTACCCGTATCGGAGTGCACCTCGACAAAAAATGAGCATAGCGAGACTGGTAAGATTGGATGAGTGGAAGTACGTTGAAAATAGGTTCACAATATCGGTATCGGAATCAGTATCGGACTATTCCTATAAGTATTGGTATCGGTAGTATCGGCGGTATCGGATCGGAGTATCGGATTTTTTGGTATCGGAAAACAAATAACTATTACTAAATTATTTACATTTAAAAACATATCTTTTATACATTTATGCATAATTTTAAGTACTTTCAGTGTTATTTCTTAATAGTTTTGAAATTAAATGAAATAGTAGTCACCCTTACCGATTGGTTTACATACAATAGATTGATTTTCTTCTTTGCTTTTACAGTCTTATTATGCTTTAAACCCTTGCTGATTTGTCTTTTTCGTTTAATTTTCTTTGCCGAATTGACCGAAAAAGAGACTCCTAATGCTGGTATCGGTCAGTAGCGGGTATCAGTCGGTATCGGATCAGAATATGCCAAACCGTATTGGTATCGGCCGTATCGGATCGGTATCGGCCGATACTTTAAACCATGGACTACTTGAAATATTGTTAGCTTGTCCTGACGGTCATTCGTGATCCTGACCTTTGGTGGGATCATGCTGAGTCTGGAGAGTTGCCATAGCAGAAGGGGGTTGCCCAAATCCCAAGGCTTGTCCGGCTTATCTGTATTCGTGTCCAAATTCTTGCAACATACGTTAGCATATTCCAAGACCGATGCATCAAGAATCAACAACCATTACCTTCCATGTTTTCTTGATTTATTATAGTTTTGTATGTTTGCTTGTTTGATTATAGTTTACAAGTGGGTGTGGGTGTGTGATGAGCCTGATGACTTCTTGGCCCTTCTAGGGATGATCTGGTGACTTTATAACATATGATGGATATGTTCTCTTGCAAATATAATATATTCCAAGAGTATAAAACACACACACATATACGAAGATCAGAAATGTAGCAAGTTTCTATTAGCGGTGACTTCTTAATAAAAAAATCCATCACATTTCATTTTTAGCTAGGGTGTACCTATCTTCTTGTATTCATAAGACAGGTTTCGAATTGACAGGAGGCATTGACCTTACTTTTGGCCAATGTTTCCACCAACGTTCGCAATATCGGTATCGGACCATTTCTATGAGTATCGGTATCGGCGATATCGATATCGGAGAGAATCGAATTTTCTGGTATCGGAAAACAAATAATTATCAACAAAATATTAACATTTTATAAAATATATTTTACATACTTAGGCATAGTTTTAAGTATTTTCACTGTTATTTCTTAGTACCTTTGAAATTAAATGAAATAATAGACACCCTTGTCGATTGGTTTATGTGCGATAGATAAGTTTTCTTCTTTTACATGCTTTTATAACCTTACTATGATTTTACACGGTTGTTGATTGGTCTTTTTCGTTCAATTTTCTTTGTCGAATTGACTGAAAAAAGAGACCCGCAATGTCCGTATCGGTCAGTATCGGGTATCGGTCGATATCGGATCGGGATATACCAAATCGTATCGGTGTCAGCCGTATCAGATCGGTATCGGCCGATACTGTGAACTATGGTTTCCATAGTTTTTGGAAATCAATATAAACTGGAGGCATGGCAAGAGTCGCTAGAATAGACGAGTTTTTCTTACTGCCTCTGTTATAACAAGCATTGTACTGCAATATGGATCTACGACTCGAATTTCTTTGGTACTCATGTTTATCCTAGTAATTATTTTATAGGGTTCCTTCATACTGAATTGAAAATCCAGTAAATTTTAAGCATGCAAAGTTTTAAACGTATTCCATATAAATTATTGAAAAAACTGGCAAAAAAAAAACGTGGTAGGAACCTGTTTAATCAATCAAACTTGACAATATATTTAAGAATGTGAACTTTCTAACCTTAATATTTCTATTTTTTTCGGAATATTTAACCAAACTTTAACATATTTTATTTGCACTAAGTCGATTTATACTCGTACTTTTGTCGTCCGAATTGCTAACAATGGTGTGGTTCAATCCGATTGCACAAATAAAAAGGATAAATGCATCAAGATTGCCCACAATCACAGCAATAAATAATCATCTCATGAATGCAAAATCCGTTTCCATTAGCTCTATATAAGATCAATTACTGACATAAGTTAGACATAACTTAGAATACTACCATTTGTTTAAGAAGAATAAACGTTTACATATAAAGTAAGGTATTCACGCCAACCGATTTTTTTATATATCCAGCTGAGTTACTCACGCCAACCGATCTTTCGAATTAAGAGGGTAATATGCAAGGAAGTATTAAACAGTAACAACAATTGCATTACAAGGTTGGAGGTCTGTCTCCAGCAGTCAAGGAGAAGGTTTTACTAGACTTCTTCCATGATGCTACATTAACATTAAACTTAACATTAAAATTAATATTAACATTAACATTAATACTAACATTAATATTAACATTAACATTAACATTAATATAAAAATAAAAATAAATATTAATATTAACATTAATATTAACATTAACATTAATATTAACATTAATATTAACATTAAATGGACGGCTGAGAGTGAGGGGGTTTTTTAGGGGGTTTTCTAAGAGGGACTTTTGATCCGCTCCCTATATATATATATATATATATATATATATATATATATATATATATATATATATATATATATATATATATATATATATATATATATATATAACCCATATTAATTAATATATTAACTAAACTAACAAATTATATATACAAATAAATATATTATGTACTTAAATACAACGTTTAGTCCCGAGACAAGGGAGGGTTGCATATATATATATATATAGCATATATATATATATATATATATATATATATATATATTTATTTGCACATTAACTAATATAGATAACAATAAAATCTATTAGTTAATATATAATTATTATATATAAAAATATTAAATGATATATTTTATTATTATATATTGTATAGATAATAATATATTAACTAATTGATTAAACCAAACTAAAAGATTAAAGCAAATCAAACTAAAAGATAAATCAAACAAAATTAAATCAAGCCAGACCAAACATTTCCAAAAAAAATTCAAATGCTCTATTTTCGCCCGCGGACTTGCGGTCTTATCTTTTAGCCAATTTTATTAAAATTTGTATGGTTGGAACAAATTTTATGTTTGAAGAATCAAGTCCCAATCTGAAGAATAAAGTAGATTATAATATTTGTCGTAAGGCAAAAGCTCAAACACACGGAGACGAAGCTTTCTCGTATATTATCAACCACACAAGTGCATCTTACAAGCTATCCCAACCTCTCTTTATATAGGGAGAGAGGTTGGAGGTTATGAAGAAATGAAGGGCCAAAGGTCATGTAGGTTACAAGGAGATGAAAGGTGAAAAGCCATATGAGTTACAACACTCCCCCTTGGCTCTCCAGAAATTCTGCTTGTAAACATCTCTGAGTTTCTTCGTCTGTCTGTAGCTTGCATCTTCAAGTTTGACCATCTACTTGTGCCTCGTCAAAACCTTGCCAAAGAAAACCCAGTGGAAAAAAAATTTTGGTCGAAGAACAAAAGAGTACACACAGTTCAGTGTGATGGGGGTAAACTTAACCATTGCAAAGGTGCCTCGTCAAAACCTTGTCAGGAAAAACCCAGTGGAAAAAACCGCTGATCGAAGGACAAAAGAGTACACGATAGTTTAGAAGTATACAACTGGATACTCCCCCTGATTATAATAATCCTTAGTGAATAAGAGATTTGAACTGTGTCTCGTTAAAAACCTTGCCAAAGAAAACCCAGTGGGAAAAACTTTGGTCGAAGGGAAAAAGAGTACACAAGCATACATCAGGATGCTTCCCTTTTCACTCGTACTCGACAGGGTGCGGGATATATGCACAACAGGGTGTTGGGAGGCGCTCGTTGGGGCGCTCCCCCTCACATGCACACAACAGGGTGCAGGAAATATGTTTCACTTAGGCTAGCTCTGAAAGCTTCCTAAGTCCAATCACTCTGACATGTTTCTGGAACGAGTGTTTCGGCAGTGATTTGGTGAACAAGTCTGCACGGTTATTCTCCGATCCAATGTGTTGCACTTCAATCTTCTGAAGCGCTTGTTGTTCATGTGTAAAGAACAACTTGGACGATATGTGCTTGGTAGCATCCCCTTTGATGTAACCATGTTTTGCTTGATCAATAACAGCGGTATTGTCCTCATAGACGACAACAGGTTCATCTGGGTCATATGGAAGATCACATGTACTTCGAATATGGCCAATAACAGCTCGAAGCCATACACACTCTCTAGTCGCCTCATAGAGCGCGAGTAGCTCAGAGTGGTTTGTTGAAGTAGCCACTAAGGTCTGTTTGCGAGACCTCCAAGAAATTGCCGTGTTCCCAATGGTAAAGACATAACCAGATTGGGAACGCCCCTTGTGTGGATCAGATAAGTATCCCGCATCGGCGTAGCCAACAAGGGTCGCATTGCTTCGAGTGCCAAGAGCGTTGGACTCACTCAAAACTGCATAGGGATAGAACAAGCCCAAGTCCGTAGTACCCTTAAGGTAGCGAAAAATGTCTTTTATGCCATTCCAATGGCGGCGTGTTGGCGCAGTGCTGTGTCGAGCTAGACAATTCATAACAAACGAGATGTCCGGTCTAGTACATTGGGCCAAGTACAATAAAGTGCCTATTGTACCCAGATAAGAGCACTCAGGACTCAATATCTCTTCGTCGTCCTCCTTTGGACGAAATGGGTCCTTAGTAATGTCTAGAGAGCGGACGATCATGGGAGTAGCGGACGGCTTAACGTCAAAATGACTAAAGCGTCTCAATACCTTTTGGGTGTAGTTCGCTTGGTGGACAAGAATTCCATCTTTACGGTGCTCGATCTGCAGGCCGAGGCAAAACCGTGTCTTCCCAAGATCCTTCATCTCGAATTTCCTCTTCAGGATATCAGCAGTTTCTGACAAGTCTTTTTCGGCTCCTATGAGATTCATGTCATCTACATAGACCACGATGATTGCGTATCCTGAAGTGGATTTCTTTATGAACACGCATGGGCAAAGTTCGTTATTAACGTATCCCAAACCGATCAAGTATTCGCTTAGGCGGTTATACCACATTCGCCCGGATTGTTTCAATCCATATAGCGAACGCCTCAGTCTAATCGAGAACGCGTTCCATGGTCGGGAACTACTTGATTCAGGCATCTTTAGTCCTTCAGGGACTCTCATGTATATCTCTGTGTCCAGATCTCCGTAGAGATAGGCTGTGACCACATCCATGAGCTGCATATTCAGTTTTTCGAAAAATACTAAACTGATTAAGTAGCGGAACGTTATGATGTCCATTACGGGAGAATACGTCTCCTCGTAATCAATTCCAGGGCATTGTGAGAAGCCTTGTGCCACAAGGCGAGCCTTGTATCGCACAATCTCATTTCTCTCATTACGCTTCCTTAGGAAAACCCATTTGTGACCAACTGGTTTAACATTGGGTGGTGTTGGAGCAACAGGTCCAAACACGTTTCTTTTCGCTAAGGAGTCTAGTTCAGCCTGGATTGCTTGTTTCCATTGTGACCAGTCCGTTCGTCGTTGACACTCGGCAACACTACGAGGTTCCATGTCATCATTGTTCATAATGTCAGTGGCCACTGAGTATATGAACACATCATCGATGACAGTTTCATTTCGCTTCAAAATATCGTCTAAGCTAGCATACTCGACGGATATTTCGAGGTTATCGGCATGATTAGGAATAGGCGTTTCATCTGGAACGTGCTCTTCTAATACATCACCGTGATCCTTAATGATCTCATGTGGCAAAACGCTTTTAACAAGATTTCTCCGCTTTTGGGGCAGAACATCTTTGGAACCAACCGGTCTTCCCTTCTTCTTGGGAATAGTGGCAGACTGGACGGCCGATGGCAGCGTCCTTTGCTCGGCGGGTTCGACCGGAGCAACATGTTTTACAGGAACATGGCGTCTCTCAGGGACGTCTATCCTTGCAGGCACATTTACAGCAGGTATAATTGATCTCGTGACTTTTGCTAGGTCGCTAAATGTGTCTGGCATTTGATTTGCAATATCTTGCAGACCTAGATTCCTCTGCACTTTCTTATCACTATGTGCAGAGGGGGGATCATGATGAGCAACAGCGGGCACATACCACGCTAATTCATGTCGTTCCTCATCAACGTTAGCGTGTATTTCTTCCCCTAACGACGGGAAGATTGCCTCATCAAAGTCACAATCCGTGTGTCTCGCGGTAAAGAGATCGTCTGTCAAGGGCTCTAAATAGCGAATGATGGACGGGGAGTTATAACCGACATATATTCCCCGTCGCTTCTGAGGTCCAAATTTTGAACGCCTTATCGGCTCAATTGGAACATTGACTAGGCACCCAAACACGCGTAAATGTGAGATGTCAGGCTCACATCCAGTAACCAGCTGGTACGCGGAAAGTGGTTGGGTGGCCATGGGCCTCAGACGGACCAAATTTGCAGCGTGCAAAATTGCATAGCCCCATACAGATAGTGGGAGTTTGGTGCGCATAACCAAGGTCCGCGCTATCACTTGCAGTCGCTTTATAAAAGCTTCTGCTAGGCTATTTTGGGTATGAACATATGCAACAGGATGTTCAAGATTTATTCCCAAAGTCATGCAATAGTCATCGAAAGTCTTCGATGTAAACTCCGCGACATTATCAAGTCTAATAGACTTTATCGGATAATCCGGATGGTGAGCCCTTAACTTAATGATCTGGGCGAGGAGTTTAGGGAACGCTGTATTTCGGGTGGACAACAACACTACGTGTGACCATCTACTCGATGCATCAACCAAAACTATGAAGTATTTAAATGGTCCGCATGTTGGTTGGATTGGTCCACAAATATCTCCATGAATTCTCTCAAGGAATTGAGAAACTAATCTCGTAGGTTTCACATGGAGTGGCTTGAGATTCGTCTTTCCAATCGAGCAAGCTTGGCATAGGCTTTTCGGATTTATAACGAAATTCTTTCCTCCAAGAGGATGCCCATGTGATGCATTCATTGTGCGAAGCATCGTATTTTGACCCGGATGACCCAGCCGGTCATGCCATAGCATAAAAGTCCTCTCATCAACTGGCGCTCGGCGAATGATGAGATTACTCTCGATGTGTTGTATCGTAGTGAGATACAAACCACTTGAAAGACTTTTCAACTTCTTCATGATACGCTTTTGGCCGTACTGAGTGGAGGTAATGAAAAGATACTCGAAGCCATGTTCTCGAGCAGTTTCAATATGAAATCCGTTTTCTCGAATATCCTTAAAACTCAGTAAGGTACGACTGGACCTTGGAGAATATAAGGCCTCTGATACTTCAACGGAAGTACCATTGGACAACAAAAAATGGGCTTTGCCAAAACCTTGAACAAGGGTTGAGGGTCCCGAAATGGTTGTCACTGAGGTTACTTTAGGCGTATAGGAGATAAAGTATGATTTATCTCTCAAGATAGTGTGAGTCGTTCTACTATCAACCAGACAATCCACTGCCCCGTGGTCCATGCCTATAAGTAAAGAAAATTAAAGTTTGTCACACGTTTGAGGAAAGTGCTCGAAATAGAACTTTAATTTATCGAGAAAACAGAAAATACAAACCACCAAAAGTTTCATGACTTAAATCAAATATAGAGAGAAAATGGAGATTCATTCTTCCATTTCTGCTACAAAATTGGGGGTCTCAAGATTTAGATTTTCGCACTCGTTGACCAGATTTGCTTCGGCCCGGCGCCCCTTGTGATAGTTATTAACTTCTTGGGGGGTCGCCCTGCAAGTCCGTTGCATATGACCATAAGCACCACATTTGTAGCAGAGAGTAGACGCTTGGCCTTCTACTCTCGCTTTGGGACGACTGGCCCGTTGGTTCTTACCATGAGACTGCCTAGGAGTCAAAGGTCCTTGGTTCTTGTTAGAACCTCGCTTTGGGTGGCGAGACTTAAACTCGCCTCTGTTCCTTGGCTGGGACGACTGGCCCTTGTCTCGTTTCCACCGTAGATTTGGTCCACGGAGAGCGTTTGCATCAGGCATTGGAATTGCCTTTGTTCCAGCAGGACGAGAATTGTTGTTTCTCATTAAAATGAGACTGTTCTTCTCGTCTAGTAAAAGCTGGGTGATGAGCTCGGGAAACTTGGTGAACTTAGACTGACGGTATTGCTTCTGGAGCAAGTTGTCAGTGGAAGGAAATGTGGTGTATATTTTCTCCAATAGATCACTGTCGGTTAATATCTCACCGCAGTATTGGAGAAGTGATCGAATCCTGCAGACTTCATTGTTGTAATCAGTTACACTATTGAAGTCTTGGAAGCGCAGGTTCAACCAGGCGTGCTTCAGGTAGCCATATGGTCTTCTGGTGGTCGAAGCGCTCTTTCAGAGAGTCCTATAGCGTCTTCGGCGAGGAGATTTCAATGAACTCTGCCTTCATGGCGTCAGATAAATGCCTGCGGAATAGAACCATCGCTTTGGCGTTCATTGAGCGAGTGACTTCCACTTCACGCTCTTCCTCGTTATAGATGACGTCCAAGAGGCCCTGCGCATCTAGATGGTTCTGGATGTCTTGCGTCCAGTCCAAGTAGTTCTTGCCAGAGGCTTCAAGGATGGGAAAATCAATCTTGATCGACATTTTTCTACAACAGGAGAAAAAATCTTGATCAGTCAACATATAAAACGACGGGTTTATATAGATTTGGTTTGTATAAGCAACAACAAACAATCGTAAATAAAACCAACGGTTTTGAAAAAACAATTTTTGTTTAAAAATTATCTTCTTATATCGATCGACGGGCCGATATAGAGAGTTCAATTAGTTTCTTATAAAAATGCATAATTATAAATACAATTTGAGCAAAAAAAATATTCGGTCAACCCCTTTCAGTAGCTCTACGTGAATATGACCAGGCGAGAAAATGAGGGAGGAGGGTCACCGGGGACCTCTTAAGAACCAAGTCCCAAGTTCTTTCTAACATCATACCCAAATAGGTGAGCCTATTCGGAGAGACTTCGTAATTTTTTTTTCAAATGTAAGAATAAATAAGATTTTTCAAGAAATTCACGCTATTTGCGAACTGTGCAAAATATGTGACAATTTAGTGCGTGCTCAAAATGAGCGTTGCCTTTAAAAAATTATTAACCAAAAAGGTTATTTTTGGGAGGCCCAAATTTGGCGGTGCCAGAATTTGTTTATGTAGCCAAGACAATTTTCAATTTTCACGCCATTACGCTAAAAAAATGTACAACATAAGTAGGCAACAACACACAAAAGAATTGGTGCCTAAGCAAGCGGCACCAAAAAAAATATCAAATATTTTTCCGACGTCTAATGAAGCGACGCCAAAAAAATAGCGAGAAAAAAAATACAATTTTTTACTGCCCATCTGTTACAATAATTCACTGAGTAACATAAAGAAATTGCTACTGAGGCGCTCGGCAGGACGCAGATGGCACTGAGGTGCTCGCCGGGGCTCTCCAAATCCATCATTACCAAAAAAAATTTTAGCATTTAAATTCTTCGTCAATCATGAAAAAAAAATTATTTTTTTCAGAAAAAAACTAACAAATATTTTGTTGGGATAAGTACTATTTAAACAAAAAAAATTTCTGAAGTTGTCAGTTTTAAATTTTTTTTCAGAAATGTCTTTTACCAAAATATATACAGCAGACTATTTGATAAACATGCCAAAGTATATTTTGATTAAAATTTTTTTTTGAACAAAATATTGTGTTTTATCAAAGTATATTTTCGTAACAAAATATATTTGATTTAGTAGGAAGCAGAAACATATATTTGATAAACTTCGTGAACTCCTACCTGATGTGTAATAAACTTGCTCAAATGAAACATAAAACAAAGATTATGAAGTAAACTTATCCAGAAAGATAACACAAGCTTCACAACTATTAAAAATCTAACATGGAAATTGTGTATATAGGTACTTGAAATTAATCCGTAGCAGAAAAAATCAAACAGGAATAGTTTAGGGAGAACTTAAAATGGACCAACCACAACTACTCAAAATGAAGAGTATATCAAAATTTTTTTACCTTTCTTACCGTATGGTGGAAGAAAGTGAGAAAACGATTGCGGATACGCGGGATCGGCGATGAGCGACGGGATGCGCGCGGGGCAACGGTCGGCGGACGTCGAGGCGAGCGGTACGTCGGGTCTCCGGCGTTGCACGAGCAAAGTGCTGATAACGTGTCGTAAGACAAAAGCTCAAACACACGGAGACGAAGCTTTCTCGTATATTATCAACCACACAAGTGCATCTTACAAGCTATCCCAACCTCTCTTTATATAGGGAGAGAGGTTGGGGGTTATGAAGAAATGAAGGGCCAAAGGTCATGTAGGTTACAAGGAGATGAAAGGTGAAAAGGCATATGAGTTACAACAATATTCACTTTTTTTCCTCTCTTTAACTTCATATTATTTTATATTTATCTCCATAAGGAAGCTACTCCAAAAGTCCACTATATATACATAAAACATAAAATTTCAATCAACATAAAGAAGTTTATTATATTTGCGGAGAATGTGAAAAATTCGAAAAAATTACGTGTGGAATCGGTGCCCAATTTTTTTTTAAAATTACTTTTGGTGCTAGTTCTTTTGGCGCCGGGATTAGGGGAAGGGGAGGTGGGGAGTGTGTGCTGACATTATTTTGTTTGTAGTTTTTTTTTAACCCACTCGACAACAAACACACACACACACACTGAAACAAAAGAGAAAAAAAAAATAACATTGTGTAAAAATATCCACTCCCCCTCACCACCCCTCCACCCTTCTAGTGAACCCGGCTCCAGTCACACTGGCGCCAAAAGAAAAAAAAATTGCAGTGCCAGTTGCACTGGTACCAAGTTTAAAAAAAAAATTAAGTGCTATTCCACTGGCGCCAATGTTATAAAAAAAATGCGACGCCAGTTTCACTGGCGCCAAAATTTTAATTTTTTTTATTGTTTGGCGCCATTGGAACTGGCGCTGATCCTCCTCCATGTAAATTTTCTAAACTGTTCCTGTTTCGCACAAATGTAATAAACTTCTTCCCGTTGACTGAAATTTTCTTTACATAAAACTATCCCATTATATATATATAAAACTAACGGATCATATGAACATCTCCAACCCTATTGTCTTGTAATGTGTAGTGAGTCATATGAGACAAGACAATATCTTTTCCAGGTGGTGCTTCTTTACAGACCGAGCAATGCGTGAATCGATGCCACATGTCGATCCCCACTGGTCGAATTTGTTTCCCTGTGTTAGCAGGGGGTTGGTTTCTGTGGGTCCCACGACCCCTCTAATGGGGAGGGGACAACATCAGTGTCGGTCCTGAGATTTAGATGGCCATGTTCAAAAACTAAAAATGAGACCCATTTTACGTAAACATACAAAGAAAAAAAGTTACTTGAAAAAATATTACCCAAAAATGTAAAATCCCTAGCTCTCTTTGATGTCTCCAAAACCACCAAAACTTTAAAATAATTTATGAGTGCAAACCTACAAAACAAAGAAATAACAAATGTAACCAACACCAACAACAAAAGAATTAATACCAAAAGACCATCATCCTTGCATTTTTTGACGCAAAATCATTGACTAAGGTTTGATTATCAACATTATAAAGAAAATCATTCTCAATAGATAACAAAGCTAATTCATTCAATCTTTCTTGTGACATAGGTAGATAAGATTTTAGTAATTTTAATTTTGAGAAACTTCTTCCTTGTCAGTTTCCACTAATTGAAGCAATGCTTTTCATATATCCGGAATTTGGAACCTAATTGCCTTAACACTTTAAACATGACTTTTCCACCGAATAGACGACAAAGACAAGACTTGACAGTTAAACCATTTACATTACTTTTTAAAATTTGCAATTGTTTTGTATAATTAGCAAACATTGTATAAATACGATTCATCACTCCAAAAAAATCTCTAGCTTTGGGATAACAATTTGCCATATCACAAAGTGTTAAATTAAGACAACGACAACCACAAGGTGTATATAATGCTCTAGGATTTATGTCTAGTAATCTTCTTTGGACACTTTGATGTTTTCCTTTCATATTAGCACCATTGTCATATTTTTGACCTCGTACATCATCAATATCTAGATTAAGAGTTTTAAAATATTTTGTAATTCCTCAAACAGTACATGCCCAGATGTATTATTAACTTTTAGAAATTCAACAAAATATTCTTCTACTTTTACTGGAGTTGTTGAAATATCTACACATCGTAAAATCAATGACGTTTGTTCTTGGTTGCTTGTATCCGGAGTGCAATCAAGTATTACTGAAAAATATTTTGCTTCTTTAACTTTTTTAATGATTGCACCTTTGATTTCAGAAGATAACATACCTATCAATTCATTTTGAATTTTATGACTAAGATATTGATAGTGAATTTCATTATTTTCAACCCTCTGAATATGTTTTTTCATTACAGGATCTCACTCTGCAATCATTTCAATTACTCTAAAAAAGTATCCATTATTTTTTTTTCATGAATCCTCTCATGTGTTCCTCGGAATGCCAAGTTATGTATGCCAAGATACTTCACAACAGAAATTATTCTTTCTAATACTTTCTTCCAACGTTCTTTAATTTTTCTTCTTTGATTTGATCTTGTGTTTATCAATTGTTTCATTTTTTCCAATCTTTTGCGTAAATCAAACCAATTTCTCATGTTAGTGATGTGCTCATTGCTCATCTCATGTTCTTTAAGTCTAACATTAATATGTATCCAATCATTACACCCTTCATTTATGAAAATCTTTTTTAAACAACTTACAACAAAAGCAAAATACTTTGTTCAAATTTTTGGAATAAACAAGCCATTTTTTATCAAATGTCGAGTGTAAAATGCCGATGAGAAACGTCTAGATAATTTATCTTTAAGACCCTTTTCTACGGATAGATCTCTAAAAGGACCCTTTTCTACCAACAAATCTCTTGATTTTGTGTCATGATTGTCCCAAGTTTGTGGATCATAAATGTCCAACTTTTGTGAGAAGGGTTGGCATACAAGTTCATTGTTTAAAGTTTCAACATCTTCATTTCCATTGCTAACTAAGTTAGAAATATCTTCATTTTCATTATGGGCTAAGTTAGAAATATCTTCATTTTCGTTGTGGACATCATTAGTAATGTCTTGATCATCATTGTGAGATAGGTCAGAAACTTCTTCTTCATTTTCAATTGAATTTCTACCTAAATTAGGTGGTTCTTTAATAATAAATTTATCAGTAGCCCCTCTTTGTGATTGAGTCTGTTGTTCAATTCTCTTTTTCTTTTCTTTTTTGCATTTATCATATCCCGATGGATACTTTTTACGAACCATTTGTAAAAATACTAGGTAGAAAAATATAACATATTTTGAAGTACTAATCAAAAATTTGAAATTCACTCGTAACTGTGTTTTGCTCAAGAGGTCAACAACTCCTAAGTCTCCAACTCTAAGATATTTTCAAAAACTTGCTAGCAAACAAAAAATTATTAGGCTTAATTGCTATCAACATGATTATAATAATTATTAGAGGTTGTCGGCTGATATTGGACCAGTTGGTTGGGTTGGGCCAAGGACTCTCTCATTTGTAACAAATTGATTTTGTAAATTTGATATAAAAATAGGCTTGTTGGTATATAGGTTTATGTAAAATAAATAAATAAGGGCCCCTCTAAATTGGTGGGCACTGTTCCATTGTACCACCTGTACACCTTCAGGGCCGGGTCTGGGTGACACGTGACGTCGGCTTCGATCGCACGACCGCCTCCCTCTGTTCGTTTAGACATTTTCTGACAAAATTATATTTCCAAAAGGCAATGAAATAGAAAAGTGTTAGATTGTTAGATTATATTTGTAATGTAAATATGGCACATAAGCCCAAATGTAGACACTATATATATTATAACAAACCCTATCAATGAGAACAAGGCATTATTATTTCCTACATGGTATCAGAGCCTCCAGAAAAACTGTCACCCCCATTTTTCGAATTAGGGATATTTTTGTCATTTTCCAAGTTTTATAAATTTTTGGAATTTTATTTAATTTTATAGGATTTTTAGGGATTTGTTTGATTTAGTTTAAATTTTATCCAATTTGGACTTAAGTTGGAGACCCGGGTAGTCTGGACACTAGTAGGACCCACATACTAGCTGGGCTTGGCCCACATGCCATCCTAACTAGGCTAGAAACCATAAACCATACTCCCATGGCTTAACTAGTCATTTAGAGACTTAATTAGTTAATTTAGAGTTAAACCAAAAACAAACCGAACCAAACTAAGTCTATTGGGTGTAGAGGCCTAATGGGTCTCCACCCAAACCCATTAAGCCCCCCTTGGCCGGCCATGTATAGGCAACCCCCCCTCTCTTTCCTTTACCACAAAGTAATCTCTCTCTCTTCATTTCACTCTTTTCTTTTGAAGCTTCTTCTTCCTCAAGGAAACCAATTCTAGGTATGCTCATTTAACCCTCATTAATTCCTCTATTTCATTTACTCCTTCACAATAAATGTGGAGGAGATCATTCTCCACATTATGACCATAGCTTTTATAGGTTTTCCTAAAAACCTAGTTTAAGGATTTATTAGGGGTTTTCCTATATATATATATATATATATATATATATATATATATGTGTGTGTGTGTGTGTGTGTGTGTGTGTGTGTGTGTGTGTCTATATATATATATATATATATATATATATATATATATATATATATATATATATATATATATATGTGTGTGTGTGTGTGTGTGTGTGTGTGTGTGTGTGTGTGTGTGTGTGTGTGTGTGTGTGTGTGTGTGTGTGTGTGTATGTATTGTGTGTGTGTGTAGAGGAGAGTGGTGGTAGTTGTAGAAGCATAGAATTTCAGGACCAGAAATCCTATGCGCCAGACACTACATGCGCCAGAGCTCGGACAGAGTACTTCACAGCAAAAACATCGAATATATACATCGAAAATGGACTTTTTATTACATATAAAAGTCTATTACATGTCTAAGAAAAGATTGTACAAAGGAGAATTTCTACAAAGAAAAGATCCTAAGTCTACAGCCAGCAGCCATCATGCGCCCTCAAATAGGCACAGCGATCACCATGTGCCCCCAGTCAGGCGCATCCCACCATGCGCCCTCAGCAAGGCACATCCTTTCAGCAGCTCAGTTATGTGCATCCCAGTTATGTGCATCCCTTCAGCAGCCCAGTTATGTGCCACTCTTCCAGCCAGGCTCACCGCCGTCTAAATGCTTCGACTAATGAAGCATTTATTGAGCAGAACGAGGGTGGCAATCAACCCTCTAGCCGAGGAAGGAAAAAGAACCACAAGCCAACCTGTGGCCAGGGGAGGCTTCGAAAGAGCCTCCAAAGGCCAAGGAAGACCGTGATCGAAACCGCGGCTAAAGGAGCAGCTTTCAACACAACCAGAATGGGCTACACCCATTTTGAAGGAAGAAAGAGCCACCAAAGCTGCAGCACCGCCATTCCGATCTACGGCTCTTCCTGCACAAAGAAGACGAGGCTCGAGCATCCCCATCTTTGGATGCAACATGCACCTTCCGCCTGCCTCAGAAGCCCTCGACTCCGACTTTTGGATGTAACAGTCACCTTCAAGTGCATCAATGAAGACATTGCGTCGCATCTTCACCCTCGGGAGCATCTCATCAATAGAATGCATTCGAGTAAACGAATTCATGTCGGAAGGACGTGAGAGAACGAGAAGCAAACTCTCTCCATGCCACTATTTATAGGTCGGGCAAATCAAACCCAGGCACCAAGTGGATGGCTCTCCGAATTCCGTGCAATGAATTTGCATTAAATGGATGAACCGGACGCTTCGAATTCAGCTAAGTCAAAACAGCTATTAAAAGCACTCGAAGATCGTAACAGTCGCACCATTAAAGACGTGTCACGAAGCAGATGCGCCGACCAGACCGCGCATCACACAGACACGCCCTTCAACATCAAGCGCATCACACAGACGCGTCCTTCAGTACCAAGCACATCACAGGGATGCGCCCCCCATGCGTCCCCATACGCCTAGTGGAACGCCAACCGACGCTCCCACTCAGCCGTCCATCGAATGTCACAAACATTAAATGCTGAACTGACAGAGTTGGCAGCACGTCTCTCGAAGTCTGAACAGTTCAGAAGACGAAGCGTCGCCAACGTCAGCATCATCATTACTTTCCTCCGACGGCTACTTCCACGTGGCCACTCAACCACTCGCATGCGCCTCTGCAGCCGTGCGTCCAAATCTGCATGCGCCTCGGAAGCCATGCGTCTCAGACTTTTTACTGATCCCTAAAGATAGAAGGAAAGTCACCATTAAAGCTCTGCATGCGCCTCAAAAGCCATGCGCCCCAGACTTCTCTCTGATCCCGAAAGACAGGAGCTAAGTCACTTCTGAAGCCTCGCATGCGTCTCAAAAGCCATGCGCCTCGAATGGTTCGTGACTCCTAAAGGTTATGAGCCAAAGCCTCCTCATGCGCCAAATCCTAGGCGCATCCTACCAGATCATTCCCCACCAAATCAGAGATCTCCGAGCCATGGGTCGATGACACGTATCCTTTGACTCGACTCACCCAAGATCTCAGCAACAGAAAGATCTTCTCCTCTGCTACGTGCCGGTCCACAACAGCAGTATGAAGAATTCAACCCCTCGATCAGGATGCATCGTTCATGCGCCTCCATCAGCAATCAACACGTGGCGTCCCCGCGTACAGGTGCATCCTACATGCGCGCATGAGCAACCAGCCTGCACAGCTATAAATAGAGGGATCATTTCCTTCTTCCGAACGTACACACCTATCTACCTACACACGGACAGAACACACAACCACCAGAGAGGCGGATACAGACACTCAACGTCTTCCTCCTCTCAGCAAGCTCCAGCACCCAGAGCAATCCAAGTCTTCTGAGAACCGATAACCGTCGTCAGATCGTCAACGGAGTCAACGCATTACCACTCACTCCATCGGCACAAGGGACCCAGATAAACAAAAGTGTACTCCTAGGACTACGTCTAAGTCCTATATTGTAATACTGTTCTGTTTGTATTAAAATTTGCAATAAAAGAATCTTAATGGCAAACAAGTTGGCAACTCTGCTGGGGACCTCTTTCTCCTCCACCGAGAAAGCTGTGTCGCAATCCGACGACGTGAAGGTAGGCTCCTCCCACAAGACGCTGGTCGTACGCCTCAATCAACAGGCGTATGAGGAGTTCATCTCTGAAGGCAGTGCGAGTCCTTCGAAGCGGCTGCCGAAGCCGAAGAAGACCCACCGAGTCTCGGTGCGCAAGGTCGACGCCTCGGGCACCACCACCGAAGGGGATGTGCCGATCCAGCCTTCCCTTCCTGCTGACGTCTTCAGCAACTAAGATGCGCCCGCTGGTGCAGCGCATCTCTCGGGGAAACGTGCGGCTAACCACGTTCCCCAGCCATCTCCCTCTCAGGCGAGGAAGACGCGTCGACGGAGCAGGGGCGCAGCCAATGCCCCGCGCATAACCTCTGATGCGCCACAGAAGGTCTCTGTCTTTGACAGACTCACTTGCTATAATGGCGAAAAGAATTTAGATTCTGAGTACTATGCTCCCTAGCGGACTAGTATGAAGAAATATAAGACAGCACAGGCCATGCACCCCAAACGTGCTATGCCAGCAGCAAGCCAGAAGCATGTGCTCACAATCATGCGCGCTGCTGATGGTAAGTTGTACAAGGTCGACTCGAGTGCTGTGGCGCCAGAAACGAGCCGACCTTCAAAGTCCTTATCTCGCTAGGGCGCATCTATTGCGTGCACAACCAAGTCGAGTAAGGCAAATCCAGTGGTCTTGAACTCCCGTGCCTCCTCTGGTTGTGCGTCTGAGGTCCGTTCAAGTCACTTCAAATGCTGTGGTTCCCCCACTACTGATCGGGATGCCTGTTTGGTATTAGATCAGGGGGGCAGCACTCACCTGACCACCCCGGTGCTTGGCCTTGCCATACACCTGAAGGGGGTGTGAAGGTGGCACTCTCCTCCAACGATCTGCGTAACGTGATCACTCACAAGCGCCGATCAGGAGAGTCGACTGACAAGCATGATGCACCTCTCACGGGGCATACTTGTGTTGTGGTCACCATCAACTGCTGCTGCAAAGCGGCAGTCCTACCCAGGCAGTCGGTGTTCCAGCGGCTGCAATCATCGACACTCCTCCGACGTCGTCTCGGGAAGAAGGTGTCAACAGAAGAAGAGCCAAGGGTTGCTTCATGCAACGTGATCTCCAACTCCTCGTCAGTCCGAAAGGCGACTGGCAGTTCCTCTTCCTCGTCCAAAAGCCAGCCGAGGAAAACCAAGACAACTGTCGCGTCCTCCGGAGTGTTCGAAGGCACTCGGGGGAGGAAGAAGATCTTGGAAGAAGCTGGGGATAGTCAGACCCTTGTCGAGTCCGAAGACGAGGGTGTCCGAAGCATATCTGGGGCGGATCCTGTCAGCCTCCCAGGAGATGAGGATATCCCCCAGAACATAGCTGGGGGTAGTCTAGCATCTGCGGACCCGAGTTCCGGAGACGCAGAGGCCCTTCAAGACGGAGCTGAGGGTAATCAGGCCCTTGCAGATGCGCCCATGGTGAATGTTCTTCCGAACATAGCCGGGGGTAGCCAAGACGAGGCTCCAGGAGAGGCAACTCCCCCACAAGAGAGTGAGGCCGAGAGTGAAGCCTCAACCCATCCATCCACTCCCGGCCGCGTCATGACAGTAAACGTGACTGGGGCTGATATCGAGTCTGATGCGCCGCCAACGGACCTCGTCCAGCGCATGGATACCCTGGAGGGAGGACTCAAAACCCTTTCTGCCTCCATGCAAACACTGACTCAAGCGGTGTTTGAGATACGGTCAGCATTGGCCTGGGCACCTTCTGCCGGTCCCGACCCAGGGGCCAATGGAGAATCGAGTGTACCCCTTCAACGGGTATCCTCGAACATAGATCGCTGTGAAGTACCTCGGACATCGGAGCCCTCAAGTGCTCAACTCCCGGTGGTACCATCTTTCCCGACTCCCAGCTCCACAGAAGACTTGGTCGAGATGATCAGGGACTTGCGCGAACGCTTTGAGTCTAAGACAAGACAAGAGGAGCGCCAAAAGATGGGCATCCCCCAACCTTATCTTCTCGAATAGAATAAGGTGGTTTATCCTCCTAAGTATAAACCACAAACACTGACACAATACGACGGAAAGGACTCTCCGCATCGCTATCTGACGTATTTTCAGTCTCAGACGGGACATCTTCCGAAGGAGGACGTACTACTTACCAGCATATTTGTTGGGGCACTGAAAGGAGTGGCGTACGACTGGTACTGCAGCCTCCCCGATAATTCAATATCTTCCTTCGACGACCTAACGCGTCTTTTTCTCGACCGTTTCTACGACGGCGAAAAGGACATGACAATGGCGTCCCTTATAGAGATACGCCAGAAGGAGAAGGAAACAGTCCGAGTGTTCATCGAATGCTTCCGACATGCCTGCTTCAGACTGCCCCCGGGCATGCCAGAACATGCGCTTCTCTCCTCCTGCAGCATGAACATGCTGCCTGCAGTCAAACTCTGGCTTAACTCTACTCCTCCTTTCGACAGGAGCTCCTTGATCATTGGAGCAGAAGCCGCAGAGAAGAAGGCGGCCAATGCTCGTCTTCTGGGAGTCAGTTTCCCTGCCTTCGAGGATAAGGGGAAACGGCCTGCAGCCAACAATCCCGGACGAGAGACAAAGGGGAAACAGGCATTGACTGTCAATGCCTCAAAAGGTGCGTCAGCACCTGCTCAGAAACCTCCACTTGCACCAAGGCCAAAGGAGGTTTATTCGTTCGACGACGAAGACACCCTGCAACTCTTTGAGATACTGAAGCAGGGTGACAAGATCAAGCTTCCGGACCCGAAGCGTCCCGATGAGGTTGGGAAAGTGGACAACCCGAGGTACTGTCACTACCATCGATTTGTCGGACACCCAACCAAGGACTGCTATGTTCTCAAGAATTACATCCAGCGCATGATCAATGCGGATGTAATCTCCATCGACTACGAAGAGAAGACGGTGTTAGCCAACGTGGTGTCACTCCAGTTTGGCACCCTGCCGCCGACTACAACACAAGATGCGTCGTCCCCATCCCTAAGGCGACAATGGAGGTGGTTAACCTACCACCTGCCCGTGACAATGTGAGTGGACTCATCCCACTCACCACATCTCGGGGAGAGATCCTATGGGTTCACCCCGATCTCGTCTCCGAGGTGACTCAACCGGAGGTACGCCCTACCTCCAAATCCAAAGGCAGGAAGATCAAGTCTTGCCGCACGGTCTCTTCTTCAGCGGAAGAGGCACTTCCTGTGCAGATGCGTTCACAACAGAACGTCCAACCCGACGAAGCTGCCGTCGAGGTGGTGCCTCCTGGCACTGTCCCTGCTGTCCAGGATGAGGGCCCGTCTAAGCCCCCAGCAGCCAATAAGCAGAAGCAGATAGAGGCCCGCTTCGACAGGCCTCTACGAAAGGAGAATGCTTTGGGGCTAGCCAAGCCCCACAACTTCGACATACTGGCACAACTGGCCAGTACTCCTGTCCGTCTATCTCTGTTCGAGCTCCTTCGTCTTTCCAAAGACTCCCGAGAAGCTCTCTGTGAAGTTCTGAAGGATGCTGAATCCTTTCTCAGTCAGGTCAAGCAGCCTGAAGATCTCCCGACTGTATGCACGTACTGTCATTATGCGGATGAGGTTATCCCCAATATAACCTTCACCCAACAAGACATGCTGCTCAAACACAACCGACACAATAGGCCGCTGTACTATACAGGGTATATCGGTTCAGCTAAGGTGAAGCGGATTCAGATCGATCCGGGGTCTTCCCTCAGCATCATCCCGAAGACACTGCTCTCAACACTGGGGATCCCAATGTACCGACTGGCGCCCTCCAATACAACAATCAGTGGCTTCAACGCCAGCAAAAGCGAACCACTGGACAAAATACGACTAAAGTGCCACATCGGTAACCTCAGAACCGAGGTCACTTGTTATGTCGTGGATGCTGAAGTCAACTACAACCTCCTGTTGGGTCGCCCATGGCTGCATGAGTACATGGTGGTGCCGTCCACGCTCCACCAATGTATGAAGTACGTGTCCACCAACAACGTCATCCGTACGGAGTTCGCGGACATCGACCCTTTCAAAGGGATTGAAGCCTACTTCACCGATGCTGACTTATACAAATTACTTGACGGGAAGGAAGCCAATGATGCTGACGACGAAGCAGAAACGGCAGCAGGGCCGGGCATGGAGCCTGAGGTCACCCCGACGCTCCTTTGAAGATCCGACTCAAAGGCAAACTGCCTCAGAAGTTGACTCCCATGAGCATTAAGCTACCCGGGAAAGCACCAGCTGCTCCTGAAGCTCCCTTAAAGATACGCCTCAAGGGAAAGCCGCCTCAGACATCGGCTCCCCTTGTGGCAAAACTACAAGGGAAGGCACCAATCACCGGAGGCACAGCGGAGGCACCTCTGAAGGTGCGTCTTAAGGGCAAGCCACCGCCATCTCAGCCGCCAGAGAAGGCCCACGTAGTCCTCTCGGACTCCAAAGCCAACGCTGTGGTGGACTCTCCCGATCCTACTCCAGTGCTTACAGACGAAGAGTTGGGGGAATATATCTCGGCTAATGTAGATGCTCCTTCTCTGGACAATGTAATCCCGCGGGATAAAATCTCATATTTCATCAATAACAGAGTGTCTTTTAATTATTCTAGTCTTCCACATTAGAATGCCATGTATACATTAGATAACGCTCTACGGTCATTGCAAACACAAACAACGACCGTCCATCATGTAAATCGAGTAGTCCCATCCCAAGGGGTCTGTTACATAGTCCCACCACGGAGTCGAGATGAAAAATCCATCATCTTCGGCAAGGTTGAGCGTCATCAAGACCTCCCGCCACTCGAGCCAGAACCAGATGCCGGCAGAATGCAACTCTATCGGTACACGGACAAGGCAAAGTACCTCATCCAAAAGATGGGTTACAACCTAAAAAGCGACAAAGACCTGAACTACGGCAAGGGTCGGCGTCTCCCTCTCCGGCTTCCAACACCTAAAGGAAAGCCGCAGGACTACTACAACAAAACTCGACGGGGGGTAGGCTATGTCACGCCACCGTCAACCCCAGAGAGTTCAGACGCGAAAGAAGTAGAACATTCTCACTCGTCTGAAGCATCAAGTGGGACTCCGATACCAGTATCGGCTCAGTCTTCAAGAGGGTGCTGTCAGCCAACATGACGTCTGCACAATCTCAAGAAGAAGAAGGCGAAGACCAAGCGCCAGAATTCTTCGAAGAAGAACCCTGGGCTCAACACCTAGGACAACAATAGGAGTCTCGTTTTGAATTACGTGAACCTCCCACCGAAGACGAAGTCGAGCAGATCGACCTTGGGGATGGATCTTCTTCCAAACCCATCTTCATCAGCAAAAGCCTAAAAGGACAATACCGAGAATCTTTAATCCAGCTGGCTAAAGATTATATCGACGTCTTCGCTTGGAGCTACGAAGATATGCCGGGACTTGATCCCCAGATCGCGATGCATAGGCTGAACATCTTACCTGATGCCAAGCCTATCAAACAACAACAGCGGCACTTTCGTCCGGACATCATGAACGCCATCGATCAGGAGGTAGACAAACTCTTGACCAGCGGCTTCATCCGTGAAGAGCAACACCCAGATTGGGTAGCCAACGTCGTTCCCGTCACCAAGAAGAATGGGAAGATACGAGTCTGTATCGACTTCAGGGACCTCAACTTCGATTACCCAAAGGACGAATTCCCGCTTCCAATCACCAACGTGATGATCGACAACACATGTGGCTTCGAACGTATGTCTTTCATGGACGGGTATTCGGGCTACAACCAGATCAAGATGTTCCCTGATGACGTAAAACACACGTTATTCAGGACTCTAAAGGGCATTTTCTGCTACACTGTGATGCCCTTCGGCTTGAAGAACGCTGGTACGACATACCAACGAGCTATGAGCACCATTTTCCGTCAACACCTTCGCAAGACAGTCGAATGCTATGTTGACGACATCGCAGTCAAGAGCCGTCTCAAAGGAGATCACCTGCAAGACCTCAAGACAGTCTTCGATCTCATGCGGGCGCACCAACTTAAGATGAACCCCGCTAAATCCTTCCTAGGGGTTTCTAGCGAAAAGTTCTTGGGCTTCATCATCACGACGAAAGGCATTCATGTCGATCCCGAGAAGACTAAAGCCATCCTTGATATGGACCCTCCGAAGAATCTTCGAGAACTTCGAGGCCTACAGGGGCATCTGGCATACATCCGGAGGTTCATAGTAAACCTTTTCGGCAAATGTCGACCCTTCACTCAGCTCATGAAGAAAGGAGTCTCTTATATCTGGACAGAGGAATGCCAGAAAGCTTTCAATGACATCAAAGCTTACTTGACAAGCCCGCCAGTCCTGGTGGCACCAGTCGTCGGCAAACCATTCCTCCTCTACGTCCATGCCATGGATCATTTCCTCGGCGCCCTGCTAACTCAGAACAGCGACACAGGCTATGAGCAAGCAATCTACTACCTCAGTAGAACTCTGATCGGGGCCGAACACCGGTACAACCCTGTTGAAAAGGAGTGCTTAGCTTTGGTATTTGCCATCCAAAAGACTCGACATTATGTCTCGGGGCAGACAATTTATGTCGTTTCCCGAGTCAATCCGCTCAGGGTCCTCATGACGAAGCCAGGATCATTGAACTCCAGGCTAGCCACAAGGGCGATCTTGCTAACACCATACAACATGGTGTTCATTCCGTAAAAAGCTGTTAAGGGTCAAGCTCTGGCTGACTTTTAGCTGCACACCCCATCCCAGAGTCCTCAAGACTCTATGAAGACATCCCGGATGAGGTCCAAGAATCAAACGTCACCGAAGAAGGCCCCGTCTAGCGGTTGTTTTTCGATGGCGCTACAAGAACAGGCCCCAAAGACCAAATCATCGCTGGAGTGGGGGTAGTATTAGTCTCCCCCGATCAGCTGGTCATCCAGCGTGCTTACTCCCTTTCAAAGCCGTGCTCCAACAATGTTGCTGAGTACAACGCGCTCATTATGGGACTCCAGCTGGCACAACAGCTGGGGGTGAATCATCTGGAAGCCTATGGCGACTCAAAACTCGTCGTAAACCAGATCAGAGGGCAATGCGAGGTTCGCCATGAAGATCTGATCCCCTACCATGAAGTTGCGTTGAATATCATTTCAACCTTCACCGGGTTCTTCATCGAACACGTACCTCGTCTGCAAAATCTAGAGGCTGATGCTCTGGCCGGCCTCGCAGCCTCATTAGCGGCACCCCTCGAAACTCAATACTACGTCACGGTAGTGGGTCGAGACCTGGTCTGCCCTAAAAATAACCTGTGCTCACAAGTGGCCCATGTCATGTCAACGAGTGCTGGGGTTAACATCCGAGACTGGAGATTCCTATTCATCGACTTCGCTGTCTACGAAATTCTTCCAGAGGACCCGAAAGAAGCCGTCTCAGTCAGGAGGCGCTCTCTTCGATTCTACTACAATACGGCTACTAAAATGCTGTACCGACGCTCCTATGATGGACTTCTCCTTCGATGTTTGTCCAACGAAGAAGCAGCCGAAGCCCTTCGAGAAGCTCACGATGGAACCTGCGGGGCCCATCAACCTGGTCCTAAGTTGCAGGACCGACTGCTACGCATGGGCTACTACTGGCCAACCATGGCCGCTGACGCTGTCGAATATGCTAAGAAGTGCCATGCGTGCCAGCTTCACGCAGACTTCATTCATATACCGTCAGAACCACTACATCCTACAGTCGCCTCCTGGCCCTTCGAAGCTTAGGACATGGACATTGTGGGATCGATCACCCCTCCTTCATCGAGAGGACACCGCTTCATTCTAGCAATCACCGACTACTTCTCCAAATGGGTGGAAGCAGTTCCGCTGGCAGAAGTAAAAAGCTCCAGGGTGATCAGCTTCATCAAGCACCACGTCATCTACCGTTTCGGAGTACCCCGGAGGATCATCCACGACAATGGTCCTCAGTTCATTAGCCATGTTTTCAGCAGATTCTGTGACAAGAATCGCATTCAAAACGTGGCATCAACTGCCTACAATCCGAAAGCAAACGGATTGGCCGAGGCGTTCAACAAAACTATCGTCAGGCTACTCAAAAAGATCGTGTCATCTAACAAACGCGACTGGGACGAAAAGCTCGGCGAATGCCTTTGGGCCTACCGTACAACAGTACGGACCCCGACAGGCAACACACCATTCTTCTTGGTCTACGGGAGTGAAGCGGTACTGCCTCTCGAGATCCAGATACCCTTACTCCGCGTAGCAATCACAAACCAACTCACAGAAGAGGATAATCAACGTCGTCGTCTGCGGGAACTGGAGGCACTTGACGAAAAGCGTCTCCTAGCTCAACAACGCATCGAACTCTACCAAGCCCGTATATCACAGGCTTTCAATAATAAGGTCAAGCAGAGGACTTTCCAAGTTGGTGACCTGGTTCTGGCAGTCAGGAGGCCGATGGTGTTAACGCATAAGACACCAGAAAAGTTCGAGCCCAAATTGGAAGGACCTTTCATCATAGAGACGGTATACACAAACGGTGCTTATCGCCTCGCCAAATCTAATGGGGACTTGTTCATGATGCCCATCAACGGTAAGTTCCTAAAGAAGTACTACTCTTGACATCTCTCAGACATGTACTTCCACCCGGGGATCTGTAGACCCAATCATCAGGACTCACAGATAATTCCCTTTCACAAAATCATACGCTTCCGGAACCCAGTTGTTCCGTAGCATCCTCCAGTAGAAGGACAACCACGTCCATATCACCTCTGAGTTGTCCCTCTACACCCTATAAAGCAGAATCTTACATCCCATAAGACTACGCTACCCACCATGTTTACCATGTCCACATTACCTCTGAGTAAATATCCCGTACAGACAACCCTTGTGTTGTCGTACATTGATCGCAGAACTTCCATATCCACATTACTTCTGAGTAGTTCCGCGTATCCCCCAGGATCATTCCTACCACGTCCATAACACCTCTAAGTAGGGAGATTCCACCACTTGAATCCCATATTTGCCATGTCCACATCACCTCTGAGCAAACATGAGGGTTCTTTCAAACTTATTATCTGTACCTAAAAACCAAGGTGCGCAAGAGATAATAGGTCCACACAAATCATCAAGTTCATGACAGCAAAAAAATGAATACACCACGAAAAACTTTATATTCTTTATTTTTAAATAGAGAGTAAAAGTTTACATCCCCAGCAAGAGTTACAAAAATACAAAAAAAAGAAGAGACCACAATCCCTAAACATCCCCAGGGTTGGCTGAAAGCTCTTCAATCCGACGCCTCAAGTCCGCCGCTCGAGTCTCCATAGTCGCCAGGACTCGACGTTCAGCTTCTTGACGCATCACTTCAATAGCCTCAGGAGAAGTATCGTTCTCATGCTTCTCATCCAGCTGCTGCCGCTGCTGAGCCAGGGTGAGAGCCCGGTGAGTGAAAGCTGCTTCCTCCTTCTTGAATGCTACGTGTTCAGCCTGGACACGTTCAGCGTCTAAGAGGAGTCGGGCCCGCTGGTCCTCAAGGCGGCGGATCTGGGCGTCAATCTCTGTGATATTAGCGTCCAATGCATCTCGTGCCTCCACTGTTTCCCGCATAGACTGAGACAACCGCTCCACTGCAGCTTCAGTCTCAGCCACTTCACGTTCCCAGACACTCACAGTGGCCTGATAGGAAGACTCAATCTCGGCGACCAGCTTCTCCTTCTTTGCATCTATCAGGACGGAGAGGTCATTTCGCTGGATGTGCTGTAATTCGGAAAGCCGCTGGTCCAACTCAGCCACCGTGGCTTCCAGAATGACGGCCATATAATCGTGGCCCTGGTGAAGACGGATCAGGTTGATATGAGGCAGTGCCAGAGTTCTTGCCGTCGCAAAGCTCCCGTTGGCGTCCATCACTGCTGAAACCCCCCTCTGCAGTATTTTATACACTGCCTCGACGATGAATTTCACGTATTCATCTGCATCCGCCAGCACCTGCGGCGTCATGGCAGGAGTTGGAGGAGCTGCTCTGGTTAGCGGACCGGAAGAAGACCCGCCGACCTCAACCTGCGAGGCTGGAACCTCGGCATCAGCAGGCTCTTCATCAACAGGGGCTTGACTACTAGCCCGAGGAGCCATAGGAACAGAAGAAGCCGAAATAGGCGTCGAGATAGTACCCCAAGTAGAAGGAGCGACAGAGGGTTCCATCACACCGTTATCCTTTCCAAACTCGGAAGAACCACCGACGTCAGTGGCCACCTCTTCAGCCTCCAACGTTCTATCAGTAGCCAGTACCTCCCCTGGCAGAACGGGGAGATCAACACTTGCCTCCTGACTCGTCCCTGAAGTCAGGACCGCCAGACGAGTCTCCTCATCAAATCCCTCTACAGGGACATGATCTGTCACTACCTCCTGATCGGTAGCCACCTCAGCTTCTGCCGCTGAGTCTGGGGTAGGGCTCGGCAATGATGCAGCCGACCTCCCCTTATCATGACAAGGAGGGGAATCAACCCTCTCCTCCGTTCCAATCACATATGTTGCCCCCGCAACAGACTTTTGCAACTCTGGAGCAATGTCATCTGAAGACGACGAACTCCACTCCACTTCATCACGAGGCCCTGTGTCCGCTGGACCCTCAGCATCCAAGGCTTCCACGGCAGCTGGCACCATCCCGGAAGTGGCTGCAACCTTCGCATCTCTTTTAATAAAGTCTGGAGATACTAAAACCTCCGCAGGAACATCTTCCGGATTCTCCTCCAGTGGAGGCATTACCATCGGAGGAATGCGCTCGTCAGAAGAGCTTGCCACCTCCTTCGGTTTACTGACACCCGGTTTTGAAACACGGGTCCTCTTCTTTGGTGATCCCTACAAGAAGAAAAGCACAAGTCACCAAAATGACAAGATGAGCCAAAATTACGGAGGACTCTTTACCTCGGCAAGAGCTGATTCCACTGGCGTTAAAGATGGCATTCCCGTAGCCTTTGGAGTCGTAGCTTTTCTCGGCCTTTTTGGTACAGACGAACCAGGTTCTGCGTTGGCCCATCTCTTCCCAACAGAAGGATCTCTCACTGATGCTGCAGCAGCAGCCCAATATCCCGTCAATTTCGGTGGACGATATGATCGAGCCACTATCAATATATTCGCCATGGCCTCCAGCTGAGTTCCAATGATGAAACTAGTCTCTCTATCATAACCGGGAGATGCAGTATTTATTGTGCAATACAGCTTAGCTGTCGAATACAGGATCTGTGGCCGAGGGTTACGAACGGGCGTAGTAAACTGAACACCAGTACACCCGGTATTGTAATATTGCCAGCCTCGAGCTCCATCCAGCAAACTCCCGACGAACCCCAGACTGTTACTGGGATTCCGTAGCATTATCTGGGTATAGCCAAACTGGCGAGCAAACCGGCTGGGCAGATACGGCTCCAGATAACACCTATTCTGGTTCCGGTAGACCAAGTGAGAAAGCCGAATACTTTGCAACCAACGAAAACCCCATTTCGGCAGAGTAATCGCGTCTTCACCAGAGTCGACTAAATCTTGGTCAGCCTCGAAAACTTTGAAGATGGGGCCAACCTTGACAATCTCCCACCCCTGAAGGTAGGACAAAACTCTCCTGCAAACGGGGACGCCAGTGTGTATCCACTTCCTCTTGTAGAAGCGGCGGATAAAGGCATCTCCTTCAACATGATCCTCCTCCGGACCTGGACTCATCACGTTCGGATGATGCAGAATCAACCATCCCATAAGATAATGGAATGGTAGTTCGGCTCGGGGAAAGTTGTCATTTCTACCTCTCCCATGGATCACATCATCAGCAAAGGTCCTCAAACCCCGCAACAGGTTACACACCATCGCGGGAAGGAGAGCTAAAGGACGTCCAAAAACCAATTTCACGGTGGGCAAAATGAGGTTCCGATGTACCCTCTCCACTGCACCAGATCCGCCCACAAACACACAATCCCGAAGCCATATCATCAAGTATGCCGTCAGCACCGCCTTAGACGACATCCGGTGCGCACAGTGCCAGAAGCAACTATACGCGTTCTCGCCGTTCTCATTGGAACGAGGGGTCCTCTCGTCCAGCCAGCTTATTTCAGAAGTCACTTCCGCGGATTTCAACCCTTGCGGAGTCATAAACCGGATCCTCGAGGAATCTACCAAATCTTGCTTGAAGACGTAATCCCTCCAAGCAGTCACATAAGGCTGGGTCTTGCCTTTGTCCTTCCGGTGCATCAGATAATGATGGCTGGCCACCTCTTTGAAAACAGCCATCATCTCCGGGTCCTTATTTTCCAGAACCTGGATCTCTTCATTTGAGGGGAAATATTCCTCGTACGGTTTCGAGCCCCAAGGAAGCTTGGATACTTCGTACATCTCATGAAAAGCCAACCCAACTCCCCCACCGGAGTAAAGAAGGTGCCAGTCTGGGCATTGAACAATTCTAAGAGTGCAAGGAACATAGGCTTATTGAGGTCCACGCCAGCCTGCATGGCACGGATAGCGGCTGTCAGCCCAATCTCCTTAAGCTCAGCCTTGAACTTCGAAAGCACCCAAATGGTCAACTCATGGTCAACTCATCCCACTTCGGCAAGTGATGACACCAACCTTCAACCCTAAAGCCACCTTTCGGATACGTGACCCTCGATGTCAGCATCCGACTTGTAAAGGTTGAGGCACTAAAGGCAAAAGTGTCATTAGGGACTTCACTGTAGAGGCTCCCAGGACGCAAAGTTCGGTAACTAAACGAGGGACCGGTTTGTGAAGCGGCCAGGGTATCCCTCTGATTCAAGGTAGCATCAATCGAAAGAGCACCTCCCAAGGCCCCTCCTTGAGAAGGAGTAAGCTCCCAGGGCATCCTTCTCTTGGAAGCTAAACGATAGAAGGCCGTCAGCGGCAACTGGCGGTCAAGTTGTCGCACGTACAGCACCATGCCTTTTGCAGAGAAGAACCAGTCTTCTTTGACCTTTAGTATCTTTGCCTCAGTAGAGATCAGGCGGTCACCGAACAAAAAGGAAGGTTTTAAGAAGGTCACATCCTCGGATTCAGCAGATTTCAGTTTTTCGCTCTCCATCATACTCTGAAGGAAAATCGGCAACTGGTTCTGGATCTGCTGCACTCTCTCAGGAGGTTGATTCTGTAAGATAGCATCCTTCGCAGGGTTGATAACCGCCTCGTCAAAATCAACTTCCATTTGACAAAGGGAAGCATCCAGAAGGACCTCATTCAGCAAAGAAATTGTCATCGACACTGGCACAACAAAAATAAAAAGTCAGGCAAAAAGACAAAGTGTGTCAAAGCAACCTGGCACATCGTCAGGGTGTCAACCCATGCGCCTCAGTAAAAGCTTCGACGCATCATCAGGGTGTAAACCCATGCGCGTCAGCAGAGGCTTCGGTGCATCATCAGGGTGTGAACCCATACGCGTCAGCAGAGGCTTCGGCGCATCATCAGGGTATAAACCCATGCGTGTCAGCAGTTAAAACCTCGGTGCATGATAAAGGCCTAAACCTATGCACGTCGGCGGGACAACCTCGGCGCATCCATACGCGTCGGCAGCAGAGAGTTAGGGCACACCAACTCAGCCGCATGATCCAAAGTTCGTCTGCACAAAGAAAATAGTGGAAGAAAAGACACCCACCCGTCACCGCGGGTCGAACGTCGGCCGGAGTCACAATGGTGACAGGAGCATCCTCCTCGGCAAATTCTACAGCAGCCTCTACAGGCTCTTTCCTTTTGCCTCGTCCAGCACCGCCACGAGGAGTCTTGGGAGCCATTGCTTGAGAGAAGAAAGCTAGGGTTTTTGTAAAAGAACTCTAAAAAGCAAAAGCAAGGAGAAGAAGAACTCTCTCTCTCTCCATCTCTCGCCTATTTATAGGCTTGGTCGTACGTGTGAACCGATGAAGTGTGACCTCAGCCGTCGCCTCGGGTTCTGTGAAGAGATAAACGCAAATAAAACCAAAAAGATCATCATTAATCTTTCTTGGTTATCGAGGCATCATCATTCGCATTAACTGAGTGGAGCATGCGCCCCATCACTGATGCGCGGAGTATCTATGCGCCCCGACAGTCATGCGCCTCCGACCGCCATGCTTCTTATTCAAAGTATTCCAAAACTTGTCCAAAAGTTTTAAAAACTTTGAAGGGGGTCTTGTAGAAGCATGAAATTTCAGGACCAAAAATCCTATGCGCCAGACACTACATGCGCCAGAGCTCGGACAGAGTACTTCACAGCAAAAACATCGAATATAGACATCAAAAATGGACTTTTTATTACATATAAAAGTCTATTACATATCTAAGAAAAGATTGTACAAAGGAAAATTTCTACAAAGAAAAGATCCTAAGTCTACATCCAGCAGCCATCATGCCCCCTCAAATAGGCGCAACGATCACCATGCGCCCCCAGTCAGGCACATCCCACCATGCGCCCTCAGCAAGGCGCATCCTTTTAGCAGCTCAGTTATGTGCATCCCAGTTATGTGCATCCCTTCAGCAGTCCAGTTATGTGCCACTCTTCCAGCCAGGCTCACCGTCGTCTAAATGCTTCGACTAATGAAGCATTTATTGAGAAGAACGAGGGTGACAATCAACCCTCTAGCCGAGGAAGGGAAAAGAACCACAAGCCAACCTGTGGCCAGGGGAGGCTTCGAAAGAGCCTCCAAAGGCCAAGGAAGACCGTGATCAAAACCGCGGCTAAAGGAGCAGCTTTCAACACAACCAGAATGGGCTACACCCATTTTGAAGGAAGAAAGAGCCACCAAAGCCGCAGCACCGCCATTTCGATCTACGACTCTTCCTGCACAACGAAGACGAGGCTCGAGCATCCCTATCTTTGGATGCAACAGGCACCTTCCGCCTGCCTTAGAAGCCCTCGACTCCGACTTTTGGATGTAACAGTCACCTTTAAGTGCATCAATGAAGACATTGCGTCGCATCTTCACCCTCGGGAGCATCTCATCAACATAATGCATCCAAGTAAATGAATTTATGTCGGAAGGACGTGAGAGAACGAGAAGCAAACTCTTTCCATGCCACTATTTATAGGCCGGGCAAATCAAACCCATGCGCCAAGTGGATGGCTCTCCGAATTTCGTGCAATGAATTTGCATTAAATGGATGAACCGGATGCTTCGAATTCAGCTAAGTCAAAATAGCTATTAAAAGCACTCGAAGATCGTAACAGTCGCACCATTAAAGACGTGTCACGAAGCAGATGCACCGGCCATACCGCGCATCACACAGACGCGCCCTTCAACATCAAGCGCATCATACAGACGTGCCCTTCAGTAACAAGCACATCACAGGGATGTGCCCCCCATGCGTCCCCATACGCCTAGTAGAACACCAACCGACGCATCCACTCAGCTGTCCATCGAATGTCACAAATATTAAATGCTGAACTGACAGAGTTGGCAGCACGCCTCCCGAAGTCTGAACAGTCCAGAAGACGAAGCGTCGCCAACGTCAGCATCATCATTACTTTCCTCTGACGGCTACTGCCACATGGCCACTCAACCACTCGCATGTGCTTCTGCAGCCGTGCGCCCAAATCTGTATGCGCCTCGGAAGCCATGCGTCTCAGACTTTTTACTGATCCCTAAAGACAGAAGGAAAGTCACCATTAAAGCTCTGCATGCGCCTCAAAAGCCATGCGCCCCAGACTTCTCTCTGATCCTGAAAAACATGAGCTAAGTCACTTCTGAAGCCTCGTATGCGCCTCAAAAGCCATGCGTCCCGAATGGTTCGTGACTCCTAAAGGTTACGAGCCAAAGCCTCCTCATGCGCCAAATCCTAGGCGCATCCTACCAGATCATTCCCCACCAAATCAGAGATCTCCGAGCCATGGGTCGATGACACGTGTCCTTTGACTCGACTCACCCAAGATCTCAGTAACAGAAAGATCTTCTCCTCTACTACGTGCCGGTCCACAACAGCAGTATGAAGAATTCAACCCCTTGATCAGGGTATATCGTTCATGCGCCTCCATCAGCAATCAACACGTGGCGTCCCCACGTACAGGCGCATCCTACATGCGTGCATGAGCAACCAGCCTGCAAAGCTATAAATAGAGGGATCATTTCCTTCTTCCGAACGTACACACCTATCTACCTACACATGGACAGAACACACAACCACCGGAGAGGAGGATACAGACACTCAACGTCTTCCTCCTCTCAGCAAGCTCCAGCACCCAGAGCAATCCAAGTCTTCATAGAACCGATAACCGTCGTCAGATCATCAACGGAGTCAACGTATTACCACTCACTCCATCGGCACAAGGGACCCAGATAAACAAAAGTGTACTCCTAGGACTACGTCTAAGTCCTATATTGTAACACTGTTCTGTTTGTATTGAAATTTACAATAAAAGAATTTTAATGGCAAACAGTGGTGGTGTCAGGAGAGAGTGTGTGTTTTAGTGTGTGTGTGTCTATATATATTTACATGTGTGTATATGTATTTATATATATATAGATATGTGTGTGTGTGTGTGTATGTATTTATATAGATATGTGTGTGTGTGTATGTATTTATATATATATATAGGTAGGAGTGTGTGTGTGAGTGTCTATATATATATATATATATATATATATATATATAGATGTGTTGTATGTTTGAGAGTCTATATATATATATATATATATATAGATAGATAGCTAGATGTTTAGATAAATATATAGATAGATATATATATGTCACGCCCCAGAACCAGAATACTGGAGAGCGGGCGAGTGACTCAGCCATCTACGTATTATGGGAAGATGAATACCGTATAATACGATCAATGCTGTCTAATAAGACGAGGGGGTGCATACTACATAGAAGTCTCGCTATGGTCACTTCACATCTATTGTCTCAATCATTCAAACAAGAAACAGAAATAGAGAACATGTGAGATAAAGCAGTAAGACGTCCCAAACGCTCAGTCAAAATGTTCTTGATATCTGGCTTTACAAAACAAAGCCAGATGATGTAGTAAGTATACACAATCATTATCAGCTGCAGCCTGACTTAGTTACAATTATGCAAAAGTAGGTACAAGACAATCCGACTAGCATGTCGGTGCCAAACGGCAAAGTATAGAGTAATTCACAAAACGAGCGGGGAAGTAAGAAACCCACTCGAGTCCTCCTGCGATCATCCCTCTAGTATGGACCATCTTGGAGGTAGAAGTAAGCTGGATCCTCGGGGACCGGCTCTAAATCTGGCCATGCCAAACCAGAGAGGTTAGACCTCTAATAGCAAGTACCGCAAGGGAGCACGATATGAGGAATGAAGCCAGTGATAAGAGAATATGATAATAGATCTCTGCTATCTACTAAGATTCACATAACATCACGACACTTCGAACCAACCTCCTAACCAAACAAGGACATAAATTGGTCCGTCATATCCTGACATTCTGATCATCTCAGTTAGGTAACAAAGTAGGTACAGTATACAAACAAATTAATTTAAACGGCCATACAACTACTACGGCTTGCTACTGTGAGTTCCAAGTTATCCTGGAATTATGCAATAAATGATCCCTCAGTTCTTACTATGTGCAAGCAAGGCTAGTCTATCCAGTCAATTAATTACGCCAATCATGAATTAGACGAGTCCCAGCGGGACGCCCGTCGTCAATATACAATATACAATAAATAATATAAGCAGATACCGCTCCCCGCCCGTGTGGCAGATTTGCAGTATCTGTGGGAACCAGCCGGCCTGTCGGGTACTTAATAGTCCCAAGAGAGCTGCCATGTAAGAACTCGGAAATCCGTTCTCTCCATGCAATCATTATTTTATTTAACTTAATAGTCTCTACGTTGAGTGAAGTCCCATGCCGTGGATCATGGTCATTCAGAATAAGTACTTTCGTACGGGGTACGATATGCACAACTCTACAACGATATCCGTGCGGTTAGGTTGTAGGTCTTACATAGCGTAATGCAATAATCAAAACTAACCACGAAATAATCATGCCTTGACCATAAAGTACACATGCTGCTTTGGTAACATAAATAAATAAATAAATTGAAGCCTGCATGTGCCTGTATGCCAATATTCGGGATTAGCCAGTCGATTTCAATAGTTCATAATTAATATGAACGTGTCTCATTCATTCATTTCAGTAAGACGACTAGCCAGTCTCTTAATTCCAACTAGAAACGCATGATCAATTATTAAATTAAGATGACAATCCCTGTTTATTAATGTCAAGACAATAATTAATGTTAATAAATGACAAGTCAATCAATCAATGGTGATAAATGTCAACCAATGTCAATTAATGCCAAAATAATAATTTATGTTTAATTAATGCCAATTCGGGACAGAATCAGCCAAAAGGGCATTATGGGCAGCCATAGGCAGATGTCTATTTATGCGGCTAGGCAGGTCGGGCTCCATCTATGCGGTCTGGAAATAACAATTCATATGGGGCTCAAAGAACAAGCCTATGCGACTGGATGCAAATAAGCTTTATGCGGCTAAGATACAATGGGAGTTCATACGGCTTCGGATGACTGGCCTCATGCGGCCCGGATTTCGAATTCATGCGGCTGCAAGCAATCGCGCGCCCATGCGGCTGAGAAATATCTCATGCGGCTACGGAGTCACGCGACGCCATGCGGCTGAGAATGATCAGCACCATGCGGCTAAAAATGGTCAGCGCCATGTGGCTGAAATGGGTGCATGCCTATATGCGGCAGATAAGTCTCATGCGGTCAGATAACTCTATACGGCTCGGGCTGATCTTTATGTGGCAAGTGGCCGATCAAGTTTTTATGCGGCTGACTAAGCCCATGCGGCTGACTAAGCCCATACGGCCAAGGGAGACTTGCCACATGAAAACTCATACGGTCAAGCACTGTTCTTCTTCTCCTCTTTTCCGAGAGAAAGAACAATGGGAAGTCATTGCTTCTAAGCTCCATAAATCCTTCGTTCCAAGCCCAAATCCGAATTTCTATAGGTCAAAATTGGGTAAAACAAAATTTTCTATAACATGGAACCATCAAAACTTGAAGATATATAACAAAGTTTACTAGATCAAAACCTAAAAAATCCGAAAATGTATTAAAGTTAGATCTACATGAAATGAACTATGGAAATTGAAATTGCTAAGTACTAAAAAGGCTTAAGATCAAGTAAGGAAGATGATGGAACAATAAAAATGGTGATCCATCAAGAAGCAAGTTGGCACTTGCCTTGGCGGCTGGTAGGTGAGGGAGGAGTTATGAGGAGTTATGAGGAAGAAGAAGATTAATGGTGAAGTAATGAAGAGAGAGAAAGGGGTGGGCTTTAAATGAAAGGGGTGGTGGTAGGTGGGGGTTTGTTTCGGTTCATGATGAACCAACTTAACTAAGCCAATCCAAGCCGAACCCAAAGTAAAGCTAAAGCAGAGTATGAAAGCAGAAAATAAAATGTAGAAATAAAATTACAGAAAATTAATTAATCATGAAATTAAAGGGGTTTAACTACAGAACAATACATAATAGTTTATTGAATATATTAAAGCTGTATATGTCTAAAAATATGTATTTTGGGAACGAGAAGTGACATCTCTACCCTCCTTAGAAAATTTTGTCCTCGGAATTTCAAATCCAAGCAGGATAGGAATATCAAAACTAAGCTAATCTAGGTACAAGAAACTTGAGCAAGCAATCATTCTTCAATGTTAACTAGCAGATAACAAATCTATATTAACAATCTATGATATCAAGTAGTTCTATCCACAGGGTGACAAGCACGGAAAGCTAATACGATCAAGGTATACAGAAAGAGATATACCTTGTGAGTCAAACAGGTGCGGATATCGTGATCGGATATCATCCTCACGTTTCCATGTTGACTCTCCCAAAGAGTGATGACCCCAAGCAACCCGGACATGGTTAATTGTTCGGTTCTTGAGTATCTTCTCTCTTCGGTCCAAGATGGACACAGGCTGCTCCTCGTAAGACAGGTTGGTACCAACAACCAGCTCAGAATAATCAAGGATATGGCTTGGGTCTGATACATACCTTCGCAACTGAGATACATGAAATATGTTATGCACCTCTCGTAACGAAGGTGGAAGGGATAAACGATAAGCAACATCGCCTACCCTATCAAGGATAACGAATGGTCCTACATATCGCGGACTCAACTTCCCGCGAACGCCAAATCTAATAACCCCATGGGTAGGTGAGATTCGCAAGAACACGTGGTCCCCAATAGAAAACTCTAGCGGCCTACGATGCTGGTCCGCCCAATGACGATGCCGATCTTGTGCAACTCGAAGTCGCTCTCTAATTCCCTTAACCAATTTAACTGTCTGGACAATCATTTCTGGGCCTAGCATCTTCCTCTCCCCGATATCATCCCATGCTAGTGGCGACCTACATTTCTTACCATATAGTGCTTCAAATGGCGCCATCTGGATACTGGCTTGATAACTGTTGTTGTATGAGAATTCGACTAAGTGCAGGTGGCTCTCCCAAGATCCTCCAAAATCTAGAGTGCAAGCTCGCAACTTGGTACCCAGACTATGATGTAAGCTCTTCTAGAAATGTGATATGAAACGGGTATCTCTATCTGACACAATACTGACAGAGACTCCATGTTGCCTGACTATCTGCTGCATGTATAACTCTGCCAACTTTTCTGTAGATTGTCCTACTCTGAAAGAAAGAAAGTGTGCTACCTTTGTAAGCCGGTCCACTATCACCCAAATAGCATCTTTACCACTTGGTGATCTCGGTAAACCGGTCACAAAGTCTATGGTAATATGCTCCCATTTCCATTCCGGGATAGGAAGCGGTTGCAATAACCCAGCTGGCCTCTGCTGTTCTGCCATCACTTGCTGACATATCAAGCAACGGGAAACAAATCTAGCTATCTCCCTCTTCATCCCATTCCACCAGAAGTGCTGCTTGATATCTTGGTACATCTTGGTCCCTCCAGGGTGTATAGAATACTGAGAACTGTGAGCTTCTGCCATAACCTCCTGTCTGGTATCTCCACTAGGCACACATAGGCGCGATCCAAACATGAGGGTACCATCTTCATGAATTTGTATCTCCTTTCTGAGCCCTGACTCACATTCTGCCCTAAGCTTCTGAATCCTTGGGTCCTGTGCCTGAGCTGCCTTGATCCTGTCAACCAAGTCGGATTGAACTTGTAGACTTGTTAGAACTCCTACATCACTAGGAAGTATAACTTCGATGCCCATCTCCTGAAGGTCTTCTAAGATGTGCTTCTGGGTTGTCAACATAAATGCGCCGCCTCTCCTGCTAAGAGCGTCTGCTACCACATTAGCCTTGCCTGGATAATACTGAAGCTCCACGTCATAATCCTTGATCAACTCCAACCATCTTCTCTGTCTCATGTTCAGCTCCTTCTGAGTAAAGATGTACTTCAGACTTTTATGGTCTGTGTATATGTCCACTCGATCACCATATAAGTAATGCCTTCATAGCTTCAAAGCAAATACTACTGCTGCCAACTCCAAATCATGAGTTGGGTAATTCTTCTCGTGGTCCCGAAGTTGCCTAGATGCGTATGCTATCACCTTCCCATGTTGCATGAGGACACATCCAAGTTCTTTACCTGATGCATCACAATATACAGTAAAACCTCCGGGTCCAACTGGCAATGTAAGAATAGGCGCTGATATCAACTTCTGCTTCAGATTCTCAAATGATGCCTGACATTCTGCCGACCAAACGAATGGCACATCCTTCCGTGTCAAGCGGGTCATGGGTGCTGAAAGTCTTGCAAAATCTGATACAAACCTTCTGTAATAACCTGCCAATCCCAAGAAACTCTGCACATCCTCTATGGTCTTGGGTACTGGCCAACTCTCTACTGCTTCTACCTTCTTGGGATCTACTGCTACTCCAGCTCCTGATATGATGTGACCCAAGAATGAAATGTGGTCCACCCAAAACTCACACTTGCTGAGCTTGGCATACAACTGGTTCTCTCTCAGAACCTGCAATACTTTCCTGAGGTGGTCTTCATGCTCCTCTTCACTAGCAGAGTATACGAGAATGCCGTCAAGAAACACAATGACAAACTGATCTAAGTATGGCATAAAGATACGGTTCATCAAATCCATAAATATTGCTGGAGCATTGGTCAAACCAAACGGCATTACCAAGAATTCATAATGCCCATACTTTGACCTGAATGCTGTCTTAGGAATATTTTCCTTCCGAACCCTCACTTGATGATACCCTGAACGAAGATCTATCTTAGAGAAAACTCTAGTCCTGCTCAACTGATCAAATAAGTCAACGATCCTGGGTAGTGGGTACTTGTTCTTTACTGTTGCCGCGTTAAGCTTCCTGTAGTCAATGCACAATCTGGATGATCCATCCTTCTTCCCCACAAGTACCACTGGTGCTGCCCATGGTGATATGCTGGCTTGGATGAACTTCTTCTCCTTCAGTTCCTCTATATGCTGATATACCTTGGCCTGTTCCGAATCTGCCATTCTGTAAACCCGATCTGATATCGGTTTAGTTCCAGGTGCCAATTCGATGCTGAACTCAATATCTCTAACCGGTGGTAGACCTGGAAGTTCTTCGGGAAATACGTCTAGAAATTCTTCAACTATCTTCGAAACTTGAACTTCTTCTATTGCTGTTACTACTCCCTGCTCTTGCTGAGTTGCCTCTGATCTGACTAAGGTGAATCTCTTCATGCCTGAAATATCAAAAGATACACTCCCTCTACGATAATCTATTGTCGCATGACTGTCTTTCAGCCAGTCCATGCCTAAGATAACGTCAAAATTTCCAACAGGAAATTCTATCAACTGGACGGGTAAGGAATGCCCGCAAACTACAACACTACATGCTAGAATAACTCTACTAACTCCTACGAGCCCATTGCCAGTGAGTATATTCAACCTCCCTGGCAATGCCTCGAACTGCATTCCTAGCCGTGTCGCAAATTGTGCAGATATAAATGAATGCGATACTCCCGAATCGAACAATGCTACTGCGGGATATGAGGTGACGAGAATGTTACCTGCCATAACATCTCCTGATGCTAATGCCTCTTCCAAGGGCAGAGTGAATGCCTGCCCTCGACCTCCTTGCTGGTTCCCATGCTGCGGCCTAGCCTGGTGTTGCTGTTGGCCCCTGTCTTGATGATGCTGGGGTGGTCTATACTGGTGTTGCTGCATCGGCGGTCCCTGCTGCCGAAATATCTGGGCCTGTGGCATCAACGGACGCTGGGACAATGGTTTCACTGCCACTGCTGGTCCTCGATACTGACCTGCCCCTGGTGCTGGCAGAGCAGGAAACTGCTGCACTGGTCCTCCTGACCTTGAATTCATGGGACAGGTAGTAACCCGATGATCCGGATTTCCACATATCAAATATAGTCCGTTCAATGACCGACACACATCTCTAGTGTGTCCTACCTTCCCACAATAAGTGCAGCCCGCTGGGGGTTGCTGATTCTTCCTCTGTTGCTGCTGCTGCTGCCTGAGTGGTGGTGCTGGCCCTCGCATTGCCACATCGTGGATGCGAACGCCAGGGGATGGTGCTGTTGTTCGTGGCGCTGCTCCCCCTCCTCCTTCAATCTGACTGTGGGATCTCTTCTGACCCCCAGTCCTTGCCGTGATCCTATGAATGGTGATCTCATGCCTTCGGGTTGTCGTCAATACCTCATCAAAAGTCTGGTAATTATGCCCCTCTATCAATTGCAAGAGCTCAAGGTGAAACCCTTGCTGAAATCTCATAGCCCTCTGGCTCTCTGTTGCTACCATTTCTGGGGCGAACCTACTCAATCTGCAGAACTCCGCTGCATAAGCATCTACTATCGTGCCGGCCTGCTTGAGGTTGATAAACTTCTGTTGTAGCTCAAACTGTGCCACAACTCCATAGTACTTCGTCTTGAACCTTGTTGTGAAATCGTCCCAAGCAACAGGACGTCTGATACCTACTTTCTCTGATTCCCACCAGTCACGTACGAGATCCTGAAGTAACAACTTCACTTGATCCACACGTTCTTCCGTCGGTACCTTAGCTGCTGTCAAAATAGCCTCAATATCCTTAAGCCATGCATCTGCTGAGATGGCATCTTCCGTGCCCTCGAAACGACGAGGGTTGAACTTACAAAATCTGGTTGATGCTCCTGAATCCGGCCTTGCCCTTCTTTTCAAAGCTATCTGTAACCCTTGGTTGAGTAGTACGTTCTGCTCCTGCAACTGAGCATACATGCGCTGCTGGGCTAACATCTGGTATTGCTGAACAGCCATTATCCCTCTCATGATCTCCAGAAGAGTCGGTGTGTCCATTCCCATGGGGGTAGGTGGAACTGTTGGTGGTGGTGGAACCTCCGGATACTGCAATCCAGCTGCTGCTTCCTCTATCACTTCTTGAGGTAGTACGGGCCCTTGTTGCTGACCAACCTGGTCATGTTGTCCATGTTGCCCTTGTTGATGCTGTCCAGTCCTGACGGATGCGGACGAAGTGCCCCTAAGAAAAGGGACAAGAGAACAATCAAACGACCGGACACGAAGGATCAATGAAGTCAAGGGATACTGGAATATCAAGCTGGAGTTGAGAATCAACGAATCATGAGATCAAGGAAGAACATGTGTGATTGAGACATCCTATTAAAATACCCCACAAGTCTGAAATCAGACCTGTATGGGCCACCACTAAAACCTTGTCACGCCCCAGAACCAAAATATTGGAGAGCGGGGGAGTGACTCAGCCAGCTACGTATTACGGGTAGATGAATACCGTATAATACGATCAATGCTGTCTAATAAGACGAGGGGGTGCATACTATATAGAAGTCTCGCTATGGTCACTTTACATCTATTGTCTCAATCATTCAAACAAGAAACAGAAATAGAGAACATGTGAGATAAAGCAGTAAGGCATCCCAAACGCTCAGTCAAAATGTTCTTGATATCTGGCTTTACAAAACACAGCCAGATGATGTAGTAAGTATACACAATCGTTATCAGCTGCAGCCTGACTTAGTTACAATTATACAAAAGTAGGTACAAGACAATCCGACTAGCATGTCGGTACCAAACGGTAAAGTATAAAGTAATTCACAAAATGAGCGGGGAAGTAAGAAACCCACTCGAGTCCTCCTGCGATCATCCCTCTAGTATTGACCATCTTGGAGGTAGAAGTAAGCTGGATCCTCGGGGACCGGCTCTAAATCTGGCCATACAAAACCAGAGAGGTTAGACCTCTAATAGCAAGTACCGCAAGGGAGCACGATATGAGGAATGAAGCCAGTGATAAGAGAATATGATAATAGATCTCTGATATCTACTAGGATTCACATAACATCACGATACTTCGAACCAACCTCCCAACTAAATAAGGACATAAATTGGCCCGTCATGTCCTGACATTCTGATCATCTCAGTTAGGTAACAAAGTAGGTACAATACACAAACAAATCAATTTAAACGTCCATACAACTACTACGGCTTGCTACTGTGAGTTCCAAGTTATCCTGGAATTATGCAATAAAGGATCCCTCAGTTCTTTTTATGTGCAAGCAAGGCTAGTCTATCCAGTCAATCAATTGCGCCAATCATGAATTAGACGAGTCCCAGCGGGACGCCCGTCGTCAATATACAATATACAATAAATAATATAAGCAGATACCGCTCCCCGCCCGTGTGGCAGATTTGCAGTATCTGTGGGAACCAGCCGGCCTGTCGGGTACTTAATAGTCCCAAGAGAGCTGCCATGTAAGAACTCAGGAATCCGTTCTCTCCATGCAATCATTATTTTATTTAACTTAATAGTCTCTACGTTGAGTGAAGTCCCATGCCGTGGATCATGGTCATTCAGAATGAGTACTTTCGTACGGGGTACGATATTGTAGCTCCCCTTCCCGAAATTTTGAAATATTTTTTTATTTTTTTATTTGATTTAAATGGTAATATTTCCTTTTAGCCCCCAACCCTTTGGATAATAGCAACTAGGTCCTTAAGTTTATTACTAAACTACTAATATGTTTATTTGTAAAGTCTAATTGTTAACCTATATATCTATTTATAAAATAATGACTAATTATTTGTGTTTTAAATTTATATCCTAGTCATATATATGACTATATATATAGGAATTTACTTTTTATAAATATGCTTGTGTTATATAGTATAAATATGATTTTATTAATATAGCCGTATTAAGTTCTTAAAATATACTTATTATATTTAAGTAAATATATTCACCAATAAAATCCTAGTACTCATAAGATTACCTAATTATTTTTAATTAAGATTCTGAGGTTTTTGGCAAGCACTCCCTGTTGGGCCAACCTAAAACCAAATCCTGTTCAAACTACTTCCTCCTTTATTTCATCTTTTTCCAAAATTCCTAACCTCGTAGCCCAAGGCCCAACCATCCTAGCCAGGAGTAATTTTCAACTTCCTATATATAGTACTAACCCTAGTTTTCCTTGAGGACTCTCCAGCGCCCTCCTCCACCTTCATCTACATCTTCTTTTCACACCACAGCCCCTATTAATATCATCACACCCTTCTCAGCAATAGAATGTCCTGTTCCTTTCGACGCACGACTGCCGTCCTACGCATAGATTCGATAGAGCCGATCCTAAGCCTTCTTCAGTTACGGGGCTTTGTCGAGCTCGAGTTGCGGACACACGTGTAGAGGACGAAGTATTCGCCGGAAGCCATCTCGAAGGCTCCTCCTCGAGCGCGCAAGCGACTGCAGCCGCGAGTGGTGGCCAACAGCTGCCGCCAACTGCCGCGGGTTTAGCGTTCTTCCTGTCGACCATGCCACTCGAGCGTATACATGTACGCGATGCCAACCGGGCGTGCTGGACCACTGCGACATCCCAAGCACGCTAAGTCGCACGCCAAGCCATCGTGAAACATCAACGGTCGCCCGAGCCTCCGCGTGTGCGTTTACATGGTGAGCACCGCCGTGTCGTGGTGACAACAGACTCCAAGTCGAGCCAGTTCCTCTAATACACATGGGCGGTCGACGTCGTGTGCTCCTCCATGAGCCGCGGTGTTGAGCACCCACACTCGATCCATGCACGCACTTGCTGTGTTCTCGGGTGCACGACCGGAGGACCTGGACGGCCGCCTCCTCCATCACGACGAACATAAAGTCGGTAGGAGCTCCATGCAGATTGGGAGGTCGTCCATACGCCTTACTCTCCGCACGACCCCTATCGTCATCGTCGTCGTTGAGTCGTTACATCCGCCATTACTCGGCCAGCCCTCTGGTCGAGCGGTGTCATCCGCGTATCAAGCAGCCACCTGCCTTGACGAGGGAAGCTCTTCTTCCAACTCTGTCCTCGCCTTGAAGGAGAAGAAGGAGCAGCCGACGTCGTGTACACCTGTTGGAGAAGCCAACAACCTTGGTAGCTTTTATGGGTAAAATTACCTATACACCACTCCTCCCTATACTACACATGTCCAACTGCTATGCTAGTAGATAAATATTTAGCTTAGATAGGACTCAAGCTGAGCATATCCCTATGAAATATGTTAGATGTAGGTGTAGTAGGTATATGAATTAAATATTTCTTATAATATAAAGGACATATACATTGGTTTTCATGCCCCACTAGTTTGTAGAAAAAGCATTCATGTAGTACGTTCATTTATATATGAATGTATGGTTTGGTAATCAAGGAGAGAAGTTGATATCAGTAAGTTTTAGATACAATATATGCATTGTTATCACTGGTAGTATTAATATTTTTATTACTTTTTTTTATTAATATTATTAATATTATTATCAGAATATATATTAATATTTCCAAAAAATATATATTATATATATTATCTTTATGATATTATTAAATAGGGCACTGACTTAAATAATAATTTATAAGATTTCTAGATATTTTAAATATAGTTTGATATAAAATGGTATTTTGTCAAAATATGGGTTCTAACCTTAAAATGATATCTTGGCTTTCAAGGTAATTATCTAAAATGTATTTTGATTTTCTGACAAATAGAATATGTGGTTTCAAGTAGAAATTATATCTTCTAAGATAGTTTACAAACAATTCTCTATATAGATATGTATATTGATTAATTTTATAAGTTAATGGTGATAAAACATTACATTATTAATATTAATTATGGCTTGACCAAAAACTATATCTTGACAGAAATAGGTTTTACTTTAGAAACTATTTTTCTAGATTTTCTAATATTTAATTAAAGTATTTTGAATAATAAAGGCATAGTTTAAAAAGATTATAATTAATTTCCTAAATAGTTATATTTATTCATATAGATCCTTTTATCAAGTCTTGTTCGTATTAATCGTACAACCCTAAATCCCAACCACTCTATACCAACTTTAGGCTAATCAGACCATTCTGGACTCAACGGGTGATTTTGTGCACGGCCCATCGGAATCCAACTTTGGACATACGGTTGGGTTCGTATCGGAAAACTGAACCTGTTGACATATAGTTTGACGACTTTAGAGACCGTTGACTCTGGCATGCTTTTCGGTGCAAAACGGGTCCAACGACGGACACCGTTTTGACCCGAAATTACCGTTTTTGCCCTGTGTCCAGAATTGGACTTAAGGACAGGCAATCCTAGCTAATTTGACTATTCTGAGAACGTTGGTACTGTTTATTTCAGCATCTGGAGACTTCTGCATGTGTTGACTGATTGTGGCTCATTGAGTGGTATATTATTATTGGTTTCACCAGCTAAGGACCTCAGGCAAGTGCACTTTCTGATTGCTTTCCGATTCATAGTAGTCTTTTCATTTCATGTCTATACATATATCTTGCTGCTTGTTGACACGCTCGTCACACGGAGTAGTCGGGAGGGAAAATATCTTAGTAGACATATGGACTACCCAAAAATATCCCCAAAATGTTTATTCTTGAACGATAGCAGCTGCACACGATACGTGCAGTGAGCCGGATTTACCCCCTAGCCGTTCACATGTCGAAAAGAATATTTCAAACCACCTAGATAGATGTCTTTTATTAGTTTTTCCTTGTTTTCTTCTCTATCGTGCTATGTCATCAGTTATCTTCCAGTTTTTATCTCTCATATGTTATTTTCATGTCTTGTTAATTCTATTGTGTTTTTGCATTGTCGTCGGTTTGTGTACTTGTTCCATTTCTGACTGGAAACCAATATTTTTCAGGTTTAGCCGCGATCATTCTTAGCACTGGGGAGACATGGGTATGCTGAGGTCGACTTAGATAGTGGAACTAGCTGTCTTTTCTATCTTGTGAGAACTTTATATTTTCTTTAATTTCAAATATTGTAAATGTTGTGATAAATTTAGAAATGTGAATAAGCAGCAAATGTGATTTTTGAGCATTTATTTCTTGCGGGCTTGACAGCGTTCTACCGTCGACTCTGCGGCGTAGGCTGGCTTGGACACGTCTCGTATCCGAAAAAGCGGGTGCGGGTCGTGACAATATGCACAACTCTACAACGATATCCGTGCGGTTAGGTTGTAGGTCTTACATAGCGTAATGCAATAATCAAAACTAACCACGGAATAATCATGCCTTGACCATAAAGTACACATGCTGCTTTGGTAACATAAATAAATAAATAAATAAATTGAAGCCTGCATGTGCCTATATACCAATTGGTATATTCGGGATTAGCCAGTCGATTTCAATAGTTTAAAATTAATATGAACGTGTCTCATTCATTTATTTCAATAAGACGACTAGCCAGTCTCTTAGTTCCAACTAGGAATGCATGATCAATTATTAAATTAAGATGACAATCCCTGTTTATTAATGTCAAGACAATAATTAATGTTAATAAATGCCAAGTCAATCAATCAATGGTGATAAATGTCAACCAATGTCAATTAATGCCAAAATAACAATTTATGTTTAATTAATACCAACTCGGGACAGAATCAGCCAAAAGGGCATTATGGGCAGCCATAGGCAGATGCCTATTTATGCGGCTAGGCAGGTCGGGCTCCATCTATACGGTCTGGAAATAACAATTCATATGAGGCACAAAGAACAAGCCTATGCGGCTGGATGCAAATAAGCTTTATGTGGCTAAGATACAATGGGAGTTCATACGGCTGCGGATGACTGGCCTCATGCGGCTCGGGTTTCGAATTCATGCGGCTGCAAGCAATCGCGCGCCCATGCGGCTGAGAAATATCTCATGCGGCTACGGAGTCACGCGGTACCATGCGGCTGAGAATGATCAGCACCATGCGGCTGAAAATGGTCAGCGCCATGTGGCTGAAATGGGTGCATGCCTATATGCGGCAGATAAGTCTCATGCGGTCAGATAACTCTATGCGGCTCGGGCTGATCTTTATGTGGCAAGCGGCCGATCAAGTTTTTATGCGGCTGACTAAGCCCATGCGGCCAAGGGAGACTTGCCGTATGAAAACTCATGCGGTCAAGCACTGTTCTTCTTCTCCTCTTTTCCGAGAAAAAGAACCATGGGAAGTCATTACTTCTAAGCTCCATAAATCCTTCATTCCAAGCCCAAATTCGGACTTCCATAGGTCAAAATTGGGTAAAACAAATTTTTTTACAACATGGAACCATCAAAACTTGAAGATAACAAAGTTTTCTAGATCAAAACCTAAGAAATCCGAAAATGCATTAAACTTAGATCTACATGAAATGAACCATGGAAATTGAAATTGCTAAGTACTAAAAAGGCTTAAGATCAAGTAAGGAAGATGATGGAACAATAAAAATAGTGATCCATCAAGAAACAAGTTAGCACTTGCCTTGGCGGCTGGTAGGTGGGGGAGGAGTTATGAGGAGTTATGAGGAAGAAGAAGATTAATGGTGAAGTAATGAAGAGAGAGAAAGGGGTAGGCTTTAAATGGAAGGGGTAGTGGTAGGTGGGGGTTTGTTTTGGTTCATGATGAACCAACTTAACTAAGCCAATCCAAGCCGAACCCAAAGTAAAGCTAAAGCAGAGTATGAAAGCAGAAAATAAAATACAGAAATAAAATTGCAGAAAATTAATTAATCATGAAATTAAAGGGGTTTAACTACAGAACAATACATGATAGTTTATTGAATATATTAAAGCAGTATATGTCTAAAAATACGTATTCTGGGAACTGGAAGTGACAATATATATAGAGGGAGGGAATGAAGAGAATAAGAAGTAGCAGCAATAGCAGTAGGAAGCAGGAGCAGCAGCAGCAGCTACTGCAGTAGCAGCAGCATTAGCCATAGCACTGGCAGCAGCAGCAGTTAGCAGGAATAGCAGTAGGAGCAGCAGTATACGGAGAATAAGGAGAAGGAAACGGAGAATAGGGAGAAGGAGACGGAGAATAAGACGGAGAATAAGGAGAAGGAGACGGAGAATAAGACGAAGAATAAGGAGAAGGAGACGGAGAAAAAGATGGAAAATAAGGAGAAGGAGACGGAGAATAAGACAGAGAATAAGGAGACGGAGAATAAAGAGAAGAAGAAGGAGAATAAGGAGAAGAAGAATAAGACGGAGAATAAGGAGAAGGAGACGGAGAATAAGACGGAGAATAAGGAGAAGGAGACGGAGAATAAGGATAAGGAGACGGAGAATAAGGAGAAGAAGAATAAGAAGAAGAATAAGGAGAAGGAGAATAAGAAGAAGAATAAGACGGAGACTAAGAATAAGGAGAAGGGAAGGAAATAAGAGAAGGAGAAGGAGAAGAAGAAGGGAATGTAGGAAATCAAATTAGAGAGGGTTTGTGAGTGAGTCGAATTTAGTGAAAGGGGTAAATTAAGATATTGGCCTACGGCCAAGATATGGGTTTCGGAGTTCAAGATGGACTCGGATATGGGTTGACTTCCAATGTTCTTCTATAACCAAGGTTGACCTAACTAGACGTGTCTTGACCTAGAATGACTTAATAGGATTTAATTTAATTTGACTTTACTTTCTAAACATAGTATTGATACGTCTTGTTATCTATAGGTCCTCGAGGCGCTGCATTGGATCCAGTTGACATATTATATCATATCACAGGCGAGTACGTTCTCTGATAACTTTTTCCTAATTTATGATAACTGTTATGATTCATGTACTTAGTATAGATATACTTATTCCTGACATATGGTTCTCACGGATTGGTATTCCTGGATCTCGACGAGAGATGTTACTCCTTGTTAGCTTGGGATGTATTATGCAAGCTTCCTTGTAGCTCTTGCGCAATATGTGGTCACTGATTCTAGAGAAGACTTGCTTCCTTCTCATAGAATCCCGTGCAGTGACGTGTCCTGTTTGGATCCATTCTACCAGTTGGGGGTGGGGGAGTAGTAGCGTATGCCTATGATCAAATCCATCCCGCAATCCTGAACAGTGTTAGTCATATATCACACTTATGACTAGCCAGGCCAGTTCTCTACAGGTGCCCAAGCCGATCACAAGTTGAAACTACTACTCACACACATTGGATAGATGGCTTACCCTGATTTGTGTATATACCATGATCAGTTCTACTTTTCTGTTGTAGCTCTAGCTCTACATCTTACCATGCCATGATATATATATGTACACTCCATGCTTTCATTGTATATGCTCTATTTACAGTCTTATGGCTTTTATCCTATCTTGAGATCTGTTATGAGATATATGTACTCGTTCCATCCTGACCGGATATGTTAAAAATGTTTATAGATGTAGAGGAGGACTATTATTGCACTTACTACGGTCCACCGGACGTAGTAGGTTTAGAGACAGATACCCTAGATCCGCAGGGTGTAGTACCGCAGGGCGAGATACCGCCTATCCTGTAGATAGAGTATGTTTTTGTACTGGACCTTGTCTCCAGTCACTCTTGGGACTGTTATTATTTTGGCTTGTATTAGAGACTTTGGACTTAGACTTGTATATTCTTTGTGTTTGGACTTGATATGTTATATTTTATTGTCGTGTTGTCTTTATCTTTCAGTATTTACTTTATCATCTTAGAGTTGTGATTGAGCACTCATATATTATCATTGCTTGTCCTCCGTTCAGAGTTGACCATATTTTCGACAGGTTTTGATATTATATAAACTGTTGTTAGAGTAGTAAACTTACAGCATTCTACGCTGTTTTTACGGTGAGGGCTGGGCGTTGTTACGCACACGTGCCCTTATAGCGAGTGCGGATCGTGACACATTTTTAGTGGTGGCCCACGTAGGTCCTGAAGTCGCAATTAGTGCGATATCGTAGCAGCACTCGTCTTAGAGTGCTGACTACGAGCCTGTGTTACATATAGGAGGTAGTAGGCTAAGAGTACTCAATCACAATAGGATCTTTCCTTGCTTATCTTGCTTACTGTTTGCCATTAAAATCTTTTAATTGCAAATTTTAATACAAACAGAACAGTGTTACAATATAGGACTTGGACATAGTTCTAGGAGTACACTTTTGTTTATCTGGGTCCCTTGTGCCGATGGAGCGAGTGGTAATGCGTTGACTCCGTTGACGATCTGACGATGGTTATCGGTTCTCTGAAGGTTTGGATTGCTCTGGGTGCCGGAGCTTGCTGAGAGGAGGAAGACGTTAAGTGTCTGTATCTGCCTCTCTGGTTGTGCAATGTCTCTGTCTGTCTACGAATGTTCATCTATGTGTGTGTGTAGTTCTGGAAGAAGGAAATGATCCCTCTATTTATATAGTCTGCAGGCTGGCTGCTCATGCACGCATATGTAGGATGCGCCTGGACGCGGAATGCCACATGGTGATTGCTAATGGAGATGCATGGACGATGCATCCTGATTGAGGGGTTGAATTCTTTATACTGCTGTTGTGGGCCGGCACGTAGCAGAGAAGGGGATTTTTCTGTAGCTGAGATCTTGGGTGAATCGAGTCAAAGGACTCGTGTCATCGGCCCATGGCTCGGAGATCTCAGATTTGGTGGGGAATGATCTGGTAGGATGCACCTGGGATTGGGCGCATGAGAAGACTTTGGCTCGTAACCTTTGGGATTCATGAACCATTCAGGGCGCATGGCTTTTGAGGCGCATGCGAAGCTCCAGTAGTGACTTTACTTCTGTCTTTAGGGATCAGAGAGAAAGTCTGAGACGTATGGCTTTTGAGGCGCATACAGAGCTTCAGTAGTGACTTTACTTCTGTCTTTAGGGATCAGAGAGAAAGTCTGAGACGCATGGCTTTTGAGGCGCATACAGAGCTTCGGGCGCACGGCCGCGGAGGCGCATGCAAGTGGTTGGGCGGCCACATGGCTTGTAACCGTCGGAGGAAAGTAATGATGATGCTGACGTTGGCGACGCTTCGTTTTCTGAAAAAGCTGTCAACTGTACAGTCCTCGCGAGGCATGCTGCCAACTCTGTCAGACTTCAGCATTTAATGTTCTTTGACAGGTGATGGACTGTCGGAGTGGGCGCATCGATCGGCGTTCCACTAGGCGCATGGGGCCGCATGGGAGCGCATACTTGTGAAGCGCTTGGTGCTGAGGGGCGCGTCTGTGTGATGCACGGTCTGGCCGGCGCATCCGCTCCGTTTGACACGTCTTTTGGTATGACCGTTACGTTCTTCGAGTGCTTTAAATAGCCATTTTTTGACTTGGCTAAATTCGAAGCGTCAGGTTCATCCATTTAATGCAAATTCATTGCACGGGATTCGGAGAGCCATCCACTTGGCACATGGGTCTGATTTGCCCGGCCTATAAATAGTGGCATGAAGAGAGTTTGCTTCTCGTTCTCTCACGTCTTCCCGAAATAAACTTGTTTACTCGAGTGCATTCTGTTGATGAGATGTTCTCGAGGGTGAAGATGCGACGTATTGTCTTCATTGATGCACTTGAAGGTGACTGTTACATCCAAAAGTCGAAGTCGAGGGTTTCTGAGGCAGGCAGAAGGTGCCTGTTGCATCCAAAGATCGGGATGCACGAGCCTCGTCTCCGTTATGTGGGAAGAGCCACAGATCAGAATTACGGTGTTGCAGCTTTGGGGGCTCTTTCTTCCTTCAAAATGGGTGTTTCCTATTCTGGTTGTGTTGAAAGCTGCTCCTTTAGCCGCGGTTTCGATTACGGTCTTCCTTCGCCTTTGGAGGCTCTTTCGAAGCCTCCCCTGGCCACAGGTTGGCTTGCGGTGCTCTTCTCTTCCTCGGTTTGGGGAGCTCTTCCTCCAGCTAGATGGTTGATTGCCACCCTCGTTCCACTCAATAAATGCTTCATTAGTCGAAGCATTTAGACGGCGGTGAGCCTGACTGGAAGGGTGGACATAACTGAGCTGCTGAAGGGATGCACATAACTGAGGATGCACATAACTGAGCTGCTGAAGGGATACGCCTGGCTGGGAGCGCATGGTGGGATGCGCTTGAGAGCGCATGGTTATGCTGCGCCTGGCTGTAGACTTAGGCTCTTTTCTTTTTGTAGAAGTTCTCCTTTGTACAGCCCTTTTTAAGACATGTAATAGACTTTTATATGAAATAAAAATCTTCTTTTAATGTCTTTATTCTTGTTTTGCTGTGTCCAAGTACTTTTGTCTGAACTTCCTGGCGCATGTAGTGTTTGGCGCATAGGATTTCTGATCGTAAAATTCCATGCTTCTACAAGACCCCCTTCAAAGTTTTCAAAACTTTTTTGTCAAGTTTTGGAATACTTTGAATAAGAAGCATGGTGGTTGGAGCGTATGTCTGTTCGGGCGTATGGATACTCCGCGCATCAATGATGGGGTGCATGCTCTTCTCAGTTAATGCAAATGATAACTCCTCGATGACCAAGAAGATTAATGATGATCTTTTTGGTTTTATCTGCAGTTATATCTTCACAGAACCCGAAGCGGCGACTGAGGTCACACTTTATCGGTTCACGCGTGCGACCGAGCCTACAAATAGGCGTGAGGAGAAGAGAGAAAGAGTTCTAGCCTGATTCCTCTCTTGTCTTTTAGAGTTCTTCTTCGAAAAAACCCTAACTTTCTCTTTTTAAGAAATGGCTCCCAAGACTCCTCGTGGTGGTGCTGGCAAGGGAAAGGAGCCTGCGGAGTTCGCCGAGAAAGATGCTCCTGTCACCATTGTGACTCCGGCCGACGTTCGGCCTGCGGTGACGGGTGGGTGTCATCTTTTCCCTTATTTTTTTGTTTAGGCGAGTTTTGGTACCGAAGCGCATGGACCTCTGTCCTGATGATGCGCCGAGGTTTTATCCCACCGACGTGCATGGGTTTAGGCCCTTATTATGTACTGAGGTTTAACTGCTAATGCGCATGGGTTTACACCCTGATGATGCGCCGAAGCTTCACTGCTGATGCGCATGGGTTTGTACCCTGATGATGTGCCGAAGCTTTTCAGCTGATGCGTATGGGTGTCCTGTTGATGCACCGAGCGACACTGCTGATGCGCATGGGTTTGCACCCTGATGATGCGCCAGGCTGCTTGACACACTTTGTCTTGGTTAGCTTTTTGCCTGACTTTTGTCTTTATTGTATCAGTATTGATGACAATCCCTTTGCTGAATGAAGTCCTTCTGGATGCTTCTCTTTGTCAAATGGGAGTTGATTTTGACGAGGAGGTTATCAACCCTGCGAAGGATGCTATCCTACAGAATCAACCTCTTGAGAGAATGCTGCAGATCCAGAATCAGTTGCCGATTTTCCTTCGGAGTATGATGGAGAGCGATAAACTGAAATCTGCTGAATTCGAGGATGTGACCTTCTTAAAACCTGCCTTTTTATTCGGTGACCGCCTGATCTCCACTGAAGCGAAGATACTGAAGATCAAAGAAGACTGGTTTTTCTCTGCGAAGGGCATGGTTCAGTATATGCGGCAACTTGATCGCCAGTTGCCGCTGACGGCCTTCTACCGTTTATCTTCCAAGAGAATGATGCCCTGGAAACTTACTCCTTCTCAAGGAGGGGCATTGGGACGTACTCTTTTGATTGATGCTACTTCGAATCAAAGGGACACCTTGGCCGCTTCGCGAGCCGGACCCTCGTTTAGTTGCAGAACTTTGCGTCCTGGGAGCCTTTATAGTGAGGTTCCTAATGACACCTTTGTCTTCAGTGCTTCGACCTTTGCAAATCGGATGCTAACCTCGAGGGTCATGTATCCGAAAGGTAGCTTTAGGGTTGAAGGTTGGCATCACCACATGCCGAAGTGGGACGACTTGCCCTTTTGGGTGTTGTCGAAGTTCAAGGCTGAGCTTAAAGAGATTGGGCTGACGGTCGCTGTTCATGCCACACAGGCTGGCGTGGATCTCAATAAGCATATGTTCCTCGCTCTCTTGGAAATATTCAATACCCACACTGGCACTTTCTTTACTCTAGTAGGAGAGTTGGGATTGGCTCTCCACGAAATGTACGAGGTATCCAGGATTTCCTGGGGATCTGAACCGTACGAGGAATATTTTTCGTCAAACGAAGAGATCCTTGTCTTGGAAAAGAAGGACCCGGAGATGATGGCTGTCTTCAAAGAGGTAGCGAGCCATCATTATCTGATGCAACGGAGGGAGAAAGGGAAGTCTCAACCTCATATGACTGTTTGGAGGGATTACGTCTTCAAGCAGGATTTGGCAGATTCCTCGAAGATCCGGTTTATGACTCCGCAAGGGCTGAAACCCGCGGAGTTGACCTCTGAAATGAGCCGGTTGGACGAGAGGGCCCCTCGTTCAAATGAGAGTGGCAAAAACGCGTATAGCTGCTTCTGGCACTGTGCGCACCGGATGTAATCTAAGGCAGTATTGGCTGCTTATTTGATGATATGGCTCCGGGATTGTGTGTTCGCGGGCGAATCGGGTTCTGTGGAGAGGGTACACCGGAACCTTATTTTGCCAGCAGTGAAATTGGCCTTTGGTCGTCCTTTGGCTCTTCTTCCCGCGATGGTGTGTAACCTGTTGCGGGGCTTGAGGACCTTTGCTGAGGACGTGATCCATGAGAGAGGTAGAAACGACAACTTTCCCCGGGCCGAACTACCATTCCATTATCTGATAGGATGGTTGATTCTTCATCACTCGAACGTGATGAGTCCAGGCTCGGAGGAGGATCACGTTGAAGGTGACGCCTTTATCCGTCGCTTCTACAAGAGGAAGTGGTTGCACACTGGTGTCCCCGTCTGCAGGAGAGTTTTGTCCTATCTTCAGGGGTGGGAGATTGTCAAGGTCGGTCCCATCTTCAAAGATTTCGAGGCCGACCAAGATTTAGACGAATTTGGTGAAGATGCGATTACTCTGCCGAAATGGGGTTTTCGTTGGTTGCAAAGTATTCGGCCTTCCCACTTGGTCTACCGCAACCAGAATAGGTGTTATCTGGAGCCATATCTGCCAAGCCGGTTTGTTCGCCAGTTCGGATACACCCAGTTAATGTTACGGAACCCAGTAACAGTTTGGGGTTTGCCGGGAGTTTGCTAGACGGAGCCCGGGGCTGGCAATATTATAATGCCGGGTGCACTGGTGTTCATTTTACTATGCCAGTTCGCAACCCTCGGCCACAAATCCTGTATTCAGCCGTTAAACTGTATTGCACCATGAATGCTGTGTCTCCTGGTTATGATAGGGAGACCAGTTTCATCATTGGAACTCAGCTAGAGGCTACGACAAATATGTTGGTGGCGGCTCGGTCATATCGTCTACCAGAATTAGCGGGATATCGGGCTACTGCTATAGCATCAGTGAGAGATCCCCCTGTTGGGAAGAGACGGGCTGACGCAGAGGTCGGTTAATCCGTACCAAAAAGGCCAAAGAAAGTGACGACTCCAAAGGCTGTATCACTAGAATCAGTCCATGCTGAGGTAAGGATTCCTCCGTAATCTGGCTCATCATGTCATTTTGGTGACTTGTGCTTTTCTTCTTGCAGGGATCGTTGAAGAAGAGAACCCGTGTTTCGAAACCGGGTGTCAGTAAACCGAAGGAGGTGGCAAGCTCCTCTGATGAGCGAATTTCTCTGATGGTAATGTCTCCAATGGAGGAGAATCCTGAAGATGTTATTCCTACGGAGATTTTAGTATCTCCGAACTTTGTGGGAAGAGATGCTGAGGTTGCAGCAACTTCCGGGATGGTGCAAGCCGCCGTGGGGGCCTTGGACGTTGAGGGTCATGTGGACACGGGGCTTCCTGATGATGAAGTGGGGTGGAGTTCGTCGTCTTTGAAAGACGTTCCTCCAGAAATGCGTGAGCCTGTTGCGGGGGAAGCAGACGTGATTGCAACAGAGGAGGGGGTTGATTCCCCTCCTTGTCACGATGCGGGGAGGTCGGCCGTAGCATTGCCGAGCCCTACCCCAGGCTCAGCAATGGAAGCTGAGGTGGCTGCCGGCCGGGAGGTGGCGACAGATTTGGCCCCCGTGGAGAGATTCGATGATGAGGGGGAGACTCGTCTGCCGAGCCCGACCCCAGAAGACGCGCTCTGCCAGGAAACAGGAGCTGATCCGGTTAGCTTGCCAGAGGAAGGCTCCGCGCTGGTTATAGATCGTGCCTCGGTGGTGGAGGAGGCAGCTCCGGATGCTGATAGCCCCTTTGAGCCGAGAAAGGGCAAGGGCTTGCTGATGCAAGAGCCCTCTGTTGCTTCTTCGACTTGGGGGACGATATCGACACCCCACCCAACTCCTTTTGCACTCTTGGTATCTGGCGCTGGTGGCGGAATTCAAGCTCCTGGTGTGGGTGAGTCTGCTGAGGTCGATGTTCAAACCTCGCAGAATGAGATAGGTGGGTCTTCTTCAGGTCCGCCATCCAGGATAACTCCTCCAACTCCTGCCATGACACCACAAGTATTGGCGGATGCGGATGAGTATGTTAAATTCATCGTTGAGGCAGTGTACAAGATGCTGCAGAAGGGTGTATCGACAATAATGAACACCAATGGGAGTTTCGCGATGGCAAAATCCATGGCGCTTCCACACATCAACCTTATACGTCTCCACCAGGGCCATGATCATATGGCCGAGATTCTGGAGGCCTCGGTGACTGAGCTGGATCAACTGCTTTTCGAGTTTCAGCGTATCCAGCGGAATGATCTTTCCGCCCTGATCGACGCGGAAAAGGAGAAGCTGATTGCTGAAATTGAGTCCTCTTATCAGGCCACCGTGGGTGTCTGGGAGCGAGAAGTGGCTGAGACTGAAGCTGCAGTGTAGCGGTTGTCTCAGTCTACGCTGGAGAAGGTGGAGTTGCGAACTGCGTTGGACGCTAGTATCGCGGAGGTTGATGCCCAGATTCGCCACCTTGAGGACCAGCGGGCCTGACTCTTATTGGATGCTGAGTGTGCCCAGGCTGAACATGTAGCATTCAAGAAGGAGGAAGCAGCTTTCACCCACCAAGCTCTTACTCTGGCTCAGCAGCGGCAGCAGCTGGATGAGAAGCATGAGGATGACACTTCTCCAGAGGCCATAGAGGCGATGCGTCAAGAAGCTGAACGTCGGGTCCTGGCGACTGTGGAGACTCGAGCGACAGACTTGAGGTGCCGAATTGAAGAGATTTCAGCCAACCCTAGGGATGTTTAGGGATTGTAGTCTCTTCTTTTTGTGCTTTTGCAACTCTTGCTGGGGGGGTGTAATCCTTTACTCTTTAGAATAAAGAAATACAAAATTTTTGTGATGTGTTTATTTTTGCTGTCATGAACTTGATGATTTGTGTGGATCTATTATCTTTTGCGCACCTTGGTTTTTAGGTACAGATAATAAGTTTGAGAGAACCAACATGTTTGTTCAGAGGTGATGTGGACGTGGCAAATATGGGATTCAAATGATGGAATCTTCCTACTCAGAGGTGTTATGGACGTGGTAGAAATGACTCTGGGGGATATACGGAACTACTCAGAGGTAATATAGACGTGGAAGTTCTGCAACCAATGTACGACAACGCAGGGGTTGTCTGTACGGGATGTTTACTCAGAGGTAATATGGACGTGGTAAACATGATGGGTAGCATAATCTCACGGAGTGTAAGATTCTGCTTTATAGGGCATAGAGGGGACAACCCAACGGTGATGTGGACGTGGTTGTCCTTCTATTGGAGGATGTCACGGAACAGCTGGGTTCCGGAAGCGTCTGATTTTATGGAAGCACGCGTCTGAAAGATGTCAAGAGTAGTACTTCTTTAGGAACTTGCCGTTGATGGGCATCATGAACAAGTCCCCATTGGGATTAGCGAGGCGGTAAGCACCGTTTGAGTATACCGTCTCTATGATGAAAGGTCCTTTCCATTTGGGCTCGAACTTTCCTGATGTCTTGTGAGTCAACACCATCAGCCTCCTGACAGCCAGAACCAGGTCGCCTTCTTGGAAAGTCCTTTGCTTGACCTTCTTGTTGAAAGCCTGTGATATATGGGCTTGGTAGAGTTCAATACGTTGTTGAGCTAGGAGACGCTTTTCGTCAAGTGCCTCCAGTTCCCGCAGACGACGACGTTGATTGTCCTCTTCTGTGAGCTGGTTTGTGATTGCTACGCGGAGTGAGGGTATCTGGATCTCGAGAGGTAGTACCGCTTCACTCCCGTAGACCAGAGAGAATGGTGTGTTGCCTATCGAGGTCCGTACCGTTGTACGGTAGGCCCAAAGGCATTCGCCGAGCTTTTCGTCCCAGTCGCATTTGCTGGATGACACGACCTTCTTGAGTAGCCTGACGATAGTCTTGTTGAACGCCTCGGCCAATCCGTTTGTTGTCGGATTGTAGGCGGTTGAGACCACATTTTGGATGCGATTCTTGTCACAGAATCTGCTGAAAATATGGCTGATGAACTGAGGACCGTTATCATGGATAATCCTCTGGGGTACCCCGAAACGGTAGATGACATGGTACTTGATGAAGCTGATCACCCTAGAGCTCTTCACTTCCGCCAGTGGAACTGCTTCTGCCCATTTGGAGAAGTAGTCGGTGATGGCTATGATGAAGCGATGTCCCCTTGATGAAGGAGGGGTGATCGGTCCTACAATGTCCATGCCCCAAGCTTCGAAGGGCCAAGAGACGATTGTAGGATGTAGTGGTTCTGACGGTATATGAATAAAGTCTGCGTGAAGCTGGCACGCATGGCACTTCTTAGCATAGTCAACAGCGTCAGCGGCTATGGTTGGCCAGTAGTAGCCCATGCTTCGCAGTCGGTCCTGCAACTTAGGGCCAGGTTGATGGGCTCCGCAGGTCCCATCGTGAGCTTCTCGAAGGGCTTCGGCTGCTTCTTCGTTGGACAGACATCGCAGTAGAAGCCCATCGTAGGAGCGTCGGTACAGCATTTTAGTAGCTGTATCGTAGTAGAATCGAAGGGAGCGCCTCCTGACTGAGACGGCTTCTTTCGGGTCTTCTGGAAGAATTCCGTAAACAGCAAAGTCGTGAACGAAAATCTCCAGTCTCGGACATTAACACCAGCACTTGTTGACATGGCATGGGTCACTTGTGAGCACAGGTTGTTTTTAGGACAGACCAAGTCTCGACCAACTACCGTGACGTAGTGTTGAGTCTCGAGGGGTGCTGCTAACGAGGCTGCGAGGCCAGCCAGAGCGTCAGTCTCCAGATTTTGTAAACGAGGTATATGTTCGATGAAGAACTCGGCGAAGGTTGAAATGATGTTCAACGCAACTCCATGGTAAGGGATCAGGTCTTCATGGCGAACCTCGTATTGCCCTCTGATCTGATTTACGACGAGTTTTGAGTCACCGTAGGCTTCCAGATGGTCCACCCCCAGCTGTTGCGCCAGCTGGAGTCCCATGATGAGCGCATTGTGCTCGGCAATATTGTTGGAGCACGGCTTCGAAAGGGAGTAGGTGCGCTGGATGACCAACTGATCGGGAGAGACCAAGACTACCCCCACTCCTGCGATAATATGGCCTTTGGGGCCTGTTCTTGAAGCGCCATCGAAAAACATCCGCCAGACGGAGGTTTTTTCGGTGACGTTAGATTCTTGGACCTCATCTGGGATGTCTTCATAGAGTCTGGAGGATTCCGGGATGGGGTGTGCAGCTAAAAAGTCGGCCAGAGCCTGACCCTTGACGGCTTTTTGTGGAACGAACACCATGTTGTATGGTGTTAGCAGGATCGCCCACGTAGCTAGCCGGGAGTTTAATGACCCTGGCTTCGTCATGAGAACTCTGAGTGGATTGACTCGGGAGATAACATGAATCGTCTGGCCTGAGACATAATGGCGAGTCTTCTGGATGGCAAATACCAACGCCAAGCACTCCTTTTCAACGGGGTTGTACCGGTGTTCGGCCCCGATCAGTGTTCTACTGAGGTAGTAGATAGCTTGCTCATAGCCTGTATTGTGAGCACCCTGAATTTCGGGTTGATTTTTTTATTTTTATTTTTATTTTATTTTCTGATTGATTTAGTTTCAGTAAATAATTTATTCTGTTATTTTTCTTTAAGTGTACTTTTTCGTGCCATTGATATTTGGAGTGTCAGGGATGTTCAACTCTGGAAATCTTCTTCACGAGTTTTGGAGTGGACAGGTTTACCTTCATGATGGTATATAGTGTCCCACTCAAACTTGTTCCCTTGTGCTCTTTTTGCTTCGTAGAACTTGTTCCATTTGTTCATTAATTAATTTTCCCACTCTTTTCCTTTATCATTATTAGCACGTTACCGTGACTTTTAATTTGGGAGCGCAAGACCAGTCAGTTTCTTGAAACCAACTTCTCATTGATGATCTACTCGAGACGCTCTTCACCCATGACCTTCGTGTCCCACTTCGACATGCCATTTTGTGCTCCATTTGCTTCGCACAACTTTTCTGACACGTGACCCGATTTTATTTTCCTCCACGGTGTCACATTTACTTTCCAACTTGATTTGTGGGTCCCCTGTCGACCAAAACCTGTCAGTCCCAACTATGGACATGGCCTACATTGAGTTTACCACCCTTCGGGGACTGTTATATAGAATCATAACATAACCTGGTTGGATCCTTATATATTGATTGGGGGTACGGGGGAGTAGAAGTGGACATATGAATAATACACCAGTAGTGTAGCATCAGAATCATTCCATATTGTAGCATCAGAATCATCCCATGCCATTTACATGTCCATGTTGTACTCTGACTCACTAGCCACATGTTAGTTCTTTATTTATAGTAGATATTTCTATTACAGCTCTCTCTCTCTCTGTTTACATACTGCATTTCTTTCAGTACCTGCATCTTACTTTACTGCATGATTATATTTTCTAACCTGCTATGAACTGTTGAGATATATTGTGCTCGCTCCTGTCCTGACTGGACCTGTTGATAAATTTTACAGATAGCCTGGGATGGCCTGCTAGCCTAGAGGAGACACAGTAGAGGTTGTTTAGATAGTTTTTTCCATTGTCTGGAGTTGTATTATTTTATGGATTACTGTATATTTGAGATTTGAGATGTATTTCTGGGTTTGTGTATCTTAGACACTTAGATTTGTCTCTGTTGTACCTCTTTTGGATTTCATGTTTTATCTATCCTTATCATGCTCTACCTTAGATGTGATTGAGTCTGTATCTGCTATGTCACCCCCATTCGGGGAGTATAAACTGCTTAGCATTATATGTTAGATGTTGTGACCTAGGATATCGTTCTACCGCCGACACTGCGGCGTAGGCTGGGCGTCGTTACGTTCTCGTACCCTAACAGTGGGCGCGGGTCGTGACACGTTTTTAGTGGTGGCCCATGCAGGTCGAGTTTATGTAGTGGTATTCGAACTAGAGTACCACTACGGCCTGCAGTAGGAATATGATATATTTTTGAAGATACTTGTAGAAGCATGGAATTTCACAACCAGAAAGCCCATGCGCCAGACACTACATGCGCCAGAACTCAGACGAAGAACTTCACAGCAAAGTCAATAACTATAGACATTTGAAGAAGGACTTTTTATTTATATATAAAAGTCTATTACATGTCTAGAAAAGGCTGTATAAAGGAGAATTTCTACAAAGGAAAGAGCCTAAGACTACAGCCAGCGGCCATCATGCGCCTTCAGATAAGCGCAGCGGCCACCATGCGTCTCCAGATAGGCGCAGCATCACTATGTGCCACCAGTAAGGCGCAGCAGATATCATGCGCCTCCATCCAGGCGCATCCCATCATCTCTCCAGCAGCTCAGTTATATGCATCCCTCCAGCCAAATTCTTCCAGCCAGGCTCACCTGGCCGAGCAGAGCCCAGTGCCGCTCTTCCAACCAGGCTCGCCCGATAAATGCTTCGACACAAAGCATTTAACCCTCTGGCTGGAACCAAGGAAGAGAAGAGCACCGCAAATACTGTGGCCAGGGGAGGCTTCGAAAGAGCCTCCAAAGCCGAAGGAAGACCGTGATCGAAACCACGGCTAAAGGAGCAGCTTTCGACACGATCAAAGTGGGGAAACCCCACTTTGCAGGAAGAAAGAGCCTTGCACCGCCATTCCGATCTACGGCTCTTCCGGAATAACGGAGACGAGGCTCGAGCATCCCTATCTTTGGATGCAACATGCACCTTCCGCCTGCCTCAGAAGCCCTCGATTCCGTCTTTTGGATGTAACAGTCACCTTCAAGTGCATCAAAGACAACGCAGCGTCTCATCTTCACCCTCGGGAGCACTTCGTCAGCAGAATGCACCCGTATGTTCAAGTTCATATTGGAAGTACGTGAGGGAATGAGAAGCAAATCTTCTCTCCATGCCACTATTTATAGGCCGGGCAGATCAAACCCACGCGCCAAGTGGATGGCCCTCCGAATTCCGTGCAATGAATTTACATTAAATGGATGAACCGGACGCCTCGAATTCAGCCAAACGGCTATTTATAGCACTCGAAGAGCGAGACAGCCGCATTATTAAAAGACATGTCCGATGCGCCAGCCAGACAGCGCATCACACGGACGCGCCCTTCGGCATCAGGCGCATCACACAGACGCGCCCTACAGTACTCGGCGCATTATAGAGGGTGCGCCCCCACACATCTCCATACCGAGTGGAACGCCAACCGACGCGCCCACTCAGCTGTCCATCGAACGTCACCAACATTAAATGCTGAACTGACAGAGTTGGCAGCAGCCTCCCAAAGTCTGAACAGTTGACAGCTTTATTCAGAAAACGAAGCGTCGGCAACGTCAGCATCATCATGACTTCCGACGGCTACTGCCACGTGGCCACCCGCATGCGCCTCTACGGCCATGCGTCCACACCCGCATACACCTCTACGGCTATGCGTCCAAACCAGCATGCGCCTCAAAAGCCATGCGCCTCAGACCCTTCACTGATCCCTAAAGACAGAAGAAGAGTCTCCGGTTGAAGTTTTGCATGCGCCTCAAAAGCCATGCGCCCCAGACTGATCTCTGATCCCGAAAGACAGAAGGAAAGTCGCCTGCATGTGCCTCAAAAGCCATGCGCCCCAAATGGTTTGTAACTCCTAAAGGTTATGAGCCGCAGCCTCCTCCTGCGCCCAATCCAAGGCGCAGCCCACCAGATCACTCCTCTCCACCAAATCCGAGATCTTCGAACCATGAGTCGACGACACGTGTCTTTTGACTCAACTCATCCAAGATTTCAGCAACGGAAAGATCTTCTCCCTGCTACGTGCCGGCTCACAACAGCAGTATGAAGAGTTCTCCCCCTCGATCAGGGCGCAGCATCCATGCACCTCCATCAGCAACCTCCACGTGGCGTTCCCACACCGGCGCATCCTGCATGCGTGCATGAGCAGCCAGCCTGCAAAACTATAAATAGAAGGATCATCTCCTTCACACACACACGGAGACTCAGAACATAAGACTCACAGAGAATCCATAACAGAGAATCACCGGAGAGGCAGTTCTAGACACTCAACGTCTTCCTCCTCTCAGCAAGCTCCAGCACCCAGAGTAATCAACACCTTCAGAGAACCGATAACCGCCGTCAGCCGGTCAACGGAGTCAACGCATTACCACTCGCTCCATTGGCACTAAGGACCCAGCTTAAACAAAAGTGTACTCCTAGGACTACATCTAAGTCCTATATTGTATCACTGTTCTGTTTGTATTAAGATTTCAATCAAAACAATTTTAATGGCAAACAAGCTGGCGACTCTGCTGGGGACCTCTTTCTCCTCTACCGAGAAAGTCGTGTCACAGGCCGACGACGTGAAGGTGGGCTCCTCCCACAAGATGCTGGTAGTGCGCCTAAATCAACAGGCGTACGAGGAGTTCATTTCTGAAGGAAGTGCGAGTCCTTCGAAGCGGCTGTCGAAGCCGAAGAAGACCCGCGCAGTCTGGGTGCGCAAAGTCGACGCCTCGGGCACCACCATTGAAGGGGATGCGCCCGTCCAGCCTTCCCTTCCTGCTGACGTCCTCAGCAGTCAAGGTGCGCCCGCTGATGCAGCGCATCTCTCGGGGAAGCGTGCGGCTGACCACGTTCCCCAGCCATCTTCCTCTCAGGCGAGGAAGATACGTCGACGGAGCAGGGGCGCAGCCAATGCCCCGCGCATTACTTCTGATGCGCCACAACGAGCCTCTGTCTTCGACAGACTCACTCGCTGTAACGGCGAGGAGAATTTGGATGCTGAGTACTATGCGCCCCAGCGGGCTAGTACGAAGAAATCCAAGGCGGCACGGGCCACGCACCACAAACGTGCTATGCCAGCAGCCGGCCAGAGGCACGCGCTTACAATCACGCGCGCTGCCGATGGCAAGCTGTACAAGGTTGACTCAAGTGCTCCCGCACCGACAACGAGTCGACCTTCAAAGTCCTCATCTCACTTGGGCGCATTCACTGCGTGCACAACCAAGCCGAGAGAGGCAAACTCAGTGGTCTTGAACTCCCGCGCCTCCTCTGGTTGTGCGTTTGAGGTCCGTTCAAGTCACTTCAAATGCTGTGGTTCCCCCACTACTGATCGTGATGCCTGCTTGGTATTAGATCAGGGGGCGCAGCACTCACCCGACCACCCCGGCGCTTGGCTCTGCCATGTGCCTGAGAGGGGTGTGAGGGTAGCACTCTCCTCCAACGACTTGTGCAACATGATCACTCACAAGCGCCGGTCAGGAGAGTTGACCTACAAGCACGATGCGCCTCTCACGGGGCACACTTGTACAGTGGTCACCATCAACTGCTGTTGCAAGACGGCAGTACCGCCAAAGCAGTCGATCTTCCAACGGCTACAATCATCGACACCCCTCCGACATCGCCTTGGGACGAAGGTGTCAGCAGAAGAGGAACTAAAGATTGCGTCATGCAACGTGATCTCCAATCCCTCATCTGTCCGGAAGACGACTGCCAATTCCTCGTCTTCATCCAAAAGCCAGCCGAGGAAAACCAAGGCAGCTGTCACGACCTCTAGAGTGTTCGAAGGCACTCGGTCGAGGAAGAAGTCCTTGGAGGAAGCTGGGGGTAGCCAGACCCTTGTCGAGCCTCCTTCCGAAGACGAAGATGTCCAAAGCACAGCTGCGGCGGATCTTCATCAAGGCGAAGATGGCCTCCCTGAAGCCCCTCAAAATGACGATGTCCTCCAGGATACTGCCGGGGGTAGTGCTGAAAACGATGAGGCCCTTCAAGACAGAGCTGAGGGCAGTCAGGCCCTTGCAGATGCGCCTGTCGAAGACGAACTCCAGAATGTGGCTGGGGGTGGCCAAACACCAGGAGAAGTAACTCCCCCACATGAGAGCGAGGCTGAGAGCGAAGCCTCAACTAATCCATCCACTTCCGGCCGTGTCATGACAGTATACATGACCGGGGGTGATCTTGAGGCTGATGCGCCGCCACAGGACATTGTCCAGCGCATAGACTCGCTAGAGGGAGGACTCAAAACCCTCTCTGCCTCAATGCAAGCACTGACTCAAGCAGTGTTTGAGATGCGGTCGGCCTTGATCAGGACACCTTCAAATGGTCCCGACCCAGGAGCCAATGGAGAGTCGAGTGTGCCCCTCCAGCGGACACCCTCAGACACAGAAACACCCCGGACATCGGAGCCCTCAAACGCTCCACTCCAGGTAGTACCTCCTTCCCCGGCTCCTAGCTCCACGGAGGACGTGGTCGAAATGATCAAAGATCTGCGGGAGCGCTTCGAGTCCAAGAACAGGCAGGAGGAACGCCAGAAGATGGGCATTCCCCAGCCTTATCCCCTTGAGTGGAACAAGGTGGTTTATCCCCCAAAGTATAAACCACAAACACTCACGCTGTATGACGGGAAGGACTCTCCACGACGGTACCTGACGTACTTCCAGTCGCAGACAGGGCATCTTCCGAAGGAGGACGCACTCCTCACCAGCATCTTTGTTGGGGCCCTGAAAGGGGTGGCGTATGACTGGTACTGCAGCCTCCCCGATAATTCCATATCGTCCTTCGACGAGCTGACACGCCTCTTCCTCGACCGCTTCTACGACGGTGGAAAGGACATGACGATGGCGTCTCTCATTGAGATACGCCAGAAGGACAAGGAAACGGTTCGGGCATTCATCGAACGCTTCCGTCAGGCCTGCTTCAGGTTACCTCCAGGCATGCCAGAACATGCGCTTCTCTCTGCTTGCAGTATGAACATGCTGCCTGCAGTAAAGCTCTGGCTTAACTCTACTCCCCCTCCCGACTGGAGCTCCCTAATCATTGAAGCTGAAGCTGCAGAGAAGAAGGCGGCCAATGCACGTCTTCTGGGTGTTAGCTTCCCTGCCTTTGACGATAAGGGGAAAAAGTCCGCAACCAACAACTCCGGACGAGAAACAAAGGGGAAACAGGCATTGACTGTTAATGCCTCGAAGGGCGCATCTGCGCCTACTCAAAAGCCTCCACTGGCACCAAGACCCAAGGAGGTTTATTCATTCAATGATGACGACACCCTGCAACTCTTTGAGATACTGAAGCAAGGTGACAAGATCAAGCTTCCGGACCCGAAGCGGCCCGATGAAGTCGGGAAGGTGGACAACCCAAGGTACTGTCACTACCATCGGTTTGTCGGACACCCGACTAAGGACTGCTACGTCCTCAAAAATTACATCCAGCGCATGATCAATGCGGATGTAATCTCCGTCGATTACGAAGAGAAGACGGTGTCAGCTAATGTGGTGTCACTTCAGTTCGGCACCTTGCCGCCGACTACCACACAAGATGGCGTCGTCCCCATCCCTAAGGCGACAATGGAGGTGGTGAATTTGCCACCCACCCGTGACAATGTGAGTGGACTTGTCCCACTCACCACATCTCGAGGAGAGGTCCTCTGGGTTCACCCCGACCTCGTCTCCGAGGTAACTCAACCGGAGGTACGCCCTACCTCCAAAGCAAAAGGCAGGAAGATCAAGTCTTGCCGAACGGTCTCTTCTTCAACGGAAGAGGCGCTTCCTGTGCAGACGCGTGCACAACAGAACTCCCAGCCCGGTGAAGCTGCCGCCGAAGTGGTGCCTCCTGGCACCATCCCTGAGGAGGGTCCATCCAAGCCCTCAGCAGCCAATAAACAAAAGCAAGTGGAGGCCCGTTTCGACAGACCTCTGCGGAATGCTTCGGGGGTAGCCAAGCCCCACAATTTTGACATTCTGGCACAACTGGCCAGTACTCCTGCACGCTTGTCTTTGTTCGAGCTCCTGCGTCTCTCCAAGGACTCCCGAGAAGCTCTCTGCGAAGCTCTGAAGGATGCCGAATCCTTTCTCAGTCAGGTCAAGCAACCTGAAGACCTACCAACTACTTGTGCATACTGTCATTGTGCAGATGAAGTTATCCCAAACATAACCTTCACCCAACAAGACATGCTGCTCAAGCATCACCGACATAACCGACCGTTGTATTACACAGGGTACATCGGTTCGGTGAAGGTGAGTAGGATTCAGATCGATCCGGGGTCTTCCCTAAGCATCATTCCAAAGGCGCTGCTATCAAAGCTGGGGATCCCAATGTACCGGCTAGCGCCCTCCAATACGACCATCAGCGGCTTCAACGCCAGCAAGAGCGAGCCACTGGGCAAGATCCGGCTGAAGTGTCACATCGGCACCTCAAAACTGAGGTGACTTGCTATGTGGTGGATGCCGAGGTCAACTACAACATCTTACTCGGACGACCATGGTTACATAAGTACATGGTGGTGCCCTCCACGCTCCACCAATGCATGAAATATGTATCCACCAACGGCGTCATCCGGACGGAGTTTACAGATATCGATCCCTTCAAAGGGATTGAGGCCTACTTCACCGATTCCGACTTGTACAAGCCACTTGACGAGGAGGAAGCCAACGACGCCGATGATGAAGCAGAGACGGCAACAGAGCCGAACTTGGAGCCCGAAGCGACTCCTGACGCCCCCTTGAAAATCCGTCTGAAAGGGAGACCACCCCAGAAGGCGCCTCCAATGAGCATCAAACTATCAGGAAAAGCGCCAGCTCGCGAAGCTCCCCTGAAGATACGCCTCAAGGGGAAGCCACCACAAACAGCGGCTCCCCTGGTGGTAAAATTACAAAGGAAGGCGCCACTCATCGAAGGCGCAACCGAGGCACCCCTCAAGGTGCGTCTTAAAGGCAAGCCGCCGCAGTCATCCAAGATGCCGGAGAGGGCTCACATAACCCTCTCAGACCCCAAAGTCAGAGCGGTGGAGGACTCTCCTGATCCTGCCCCAGTGCTTACAGATGAGGAGCTTGGCGAATATATCTCTGCTGATGTAGACGCACCCTCCTTCGACAATGTAATCCCACGGGATAAAATCTCGTACTTTATCAATAATAGAGTGTCTTTCAATTATTCTTGTCTTCCACACTGGAATGCCATGTATACATTAGACAACGCTCTACGGTCGTTGCAAACACAAGTAACGACCGTCTACCACAATCAAATAGTCCCGTCTCAAGGAGTCTTATAGTCCCTCCACGAAGCCGAGACGAAGGCACCATCATCTCGGGCAAAATCGAGCGTCGTCGGAACCTCCCGTCAATCGAGCCCGAACCTGATACCGGCAGAGTACAAGTCTATCGGTACACAGATGCGGCTAAGCACATCATCCAAAAGATGGGCTACGACCTGAAAAGCAATAAAGGCCTAAACTACGGCAAGGGTCGGCATCTCCCTGTCCGGCTTTCGATGCCCAATGGAAAGCCACAGGATTACTATAATCGGACTCGACGGGGGTTAGGCTATGTCACGCCGCCATCAACTCCAGAGAGTTCAGACGCAGAAGACATAGAACATTCCCACTCGTCGGAAGCATCGACGTGGGATTCCGATACCAGTATCGGATCAGTCTTCAGGAAAGTGCTGTCAGCTAACATGACATCGGCGCAACCTCAGAAAGATGAAGGCGAAGACCAACCGCCGGAACCCTTCGAAGAGGAACCCTGGGCTCAACGCCTAGGAGAACAATGGGAGTCTCGTTTTGAGTTACGAGAACCTCCCACCGAAGACGAAGTCGAGCAAATCGACCTCGGGGATGGGTCTTCTTCTAAATCCATCTTTATCAGCAAAAGCTTGGAAGGAGAAGACCGAGAATCTTTAGTCCAACTCTCTAAGGAGTATATCGACGTCTTCGCCTGGAGCTACGAAGACATACCGGGTCTCAATCCACAGATCGTGATGCATAGGTTGAACATCTTACCAGATGCCAAACCTATCAAACAACAACAGCGACGCTTCCGTCCGGACATCATGAACGCCATCGATCAGGAGGTGGACAAACTCTTGACCAGTGGCTTCATCCGTGAGGAACAACACCCGGACTGGGTAGCCAACGTCGTCCCTGTCACCAAGAAGAACGGGAAGATACGAGTCTGTATCGACTTCAGGGATCTCAACTCTGCTTGCCCGAAGGATGAATTCCCGCTCCCAATCACCGATGTAATGATTGACAACACATGTGGCTTTGAACGCATGTCCTTCATGGACGGGTATTCAGGCTACAATCAAATCAAGATGTTCCCCGATGACGCAAAACACACGTCATTCAGGACTCCAAAGGGTGTTTTCTGCTACACAGTAATGCCCTTCGGCTTGAAGAACGCCGGTGCAACGTACCAGCGAGCTATGAGCACCATATTCCGTCAACATCTTCGCAAGACAGTTGAGTGCTATGTTGACGACATCGCAGTTAAGATCCGCCTCAAAAGAGATCACCTACAGGACCTAAAGACGGTCTTCGATCTCATGCGGGCACATCAACTCAAAATGAACCCCGCTAAATCCTTCCTAGGGGTTTCTAGCGGCAAATTCTTGGGCTTTGTCATCACGGCAAAAGGCATTATGTCGATCCCGAGAAGACTAAAGCCATCCTTAACATGGACCCTCCGAAGAACCTTCGAGAACTTCGGGGCTTACAGGGACGTTTGGCATACATCCGGAGGTTCATAGCAAACCTCTCCGGTAAATGTCAACCCTTTACTCAGCTCATGAAGAAGGGAGTCTCTTATGTCTGGACAGAGGAGTGCCAAAAGGCTTTCGACGACATCAAGGCTTACTTAACAAGCCCGCCAGTCCTAGTGGCACCTGTCGCCGGCAAACCATTCCTCCTCTACGTCCGTGCCATGGATCATTCCCTCGGCGCTTTGCTGGCTCAAAATAGCGATGCAGGCTACGAGCAAGCAATCTACTACCTCAGTCGAACACTCATCGGGGCCAAACACCGGTACAACCCCATTGAAAAGGAGTGCTTGGCTTTGGTGTTTGCCATTCAGAAGACTCATCATTACGTCTCGGGCCAGACAATTCACGTCATCTCCCGAGTCAATCCGCTCAGAGTTCTCATGACGAAGCCAGGGTCATTAAACTCCCGGCTGGCTACATGGACGATCCTACTAACACCATACAACATGGTGTTTGTCCCACAGAAGGCAGTCAAGGGTCAAGCTCTGGCTGACTTTTTAGCAGCACACCCCATCCCAGAATCTTCAAAACTCTATGAAGACATCCCGGATGAAGTCCAAGAATCAAACGTCACTGAAGGAAGCCCCGTTTGGCGGATGTTCTTCGATGGCGCTTCAAGAAAGGGCCCCAATGGCCAAATCATCGCAGGAGTGGGGGTAGTCTTAGTCTCCCCCGATCAGCTGGTCATCCAGCGCGCATACTCCCTTTCAAAGCCGTGCTCCAACAATGTTGCTGAGTACAATGCACTCGTCATGGGACTCCAGCTAGCACAACAGCTGGGGGTGGATCATCTGGAAGCCTACGGCGACTCGAAACTCGTCGTAAACCAGATTCGGGGGCAATACGAGGTTCGCCATAAAGATTTGATCCCTTACCATAAAGTTGCATTGAACATCATTTCAACCTTCACTGGGTTCTTCATCGAACATGTACCCCGCCTACAAAACTTGGAGGCTGACGCTCTAGCTGGCCTCGCAGCCTCATTGGCCGCGCCCCTTGGGACTCAACACTATGTCACGATAACTGGCCGAGACTTGATTTGTCCCAGAAACAACCTATGTTTGCAAATGGCTCACGCCATGCCGACAAATACTGGGGTTAATGTCCGAGACTGGAGGTTCCCGTTCATCGACTTTGCTGTCTACGGAATCCTTCCAGAGGACCCGAAGGAAGGTCTCAGTCAGGAGACGCTCTCTTCGATTCTACTACGATACAGCCACTAAAACGCTGTACCGACGCTCCTTCGACGGGCTTCTCCTTCGATGCCTGTCTAACGAAGAAGCGGCCGAAGCTCTTCGAGAAGCTCATGACGGAACTTGCGGCGCTCACCAACCAGGGCCTAAGTTGCAAGATCGACTGCGACGTATGGGCTACTACTGGCCAACCATGGTTGCCGACACAGTAGAATATGCTAAGAAGTGCCATGCATGCCAACTTCATGCAGACTTCATACATACACCATCTGAACCTCTACATCCTACAGTCGCCTCCTGGCCATTCGAAGCCTGGGGCATGGACATTGTAGGGCCAATCACCCCTCCTTCATCGAGAGGACACCGCTTCATCCTGGCCATCACCGATTACTTCTCCAAATGGGCGGAAGCAGTCCCACTAGCAGAAGTAAAAAGCTCCAGGGTGGTCAGCTTTATCAAACACCATATCATTTACCGTTTCGGGGTACCCCGGCGAATCATCCATGACAATGGTCCTCAGTTTATCAGCCATATTTTCAGCAGGTTCTGTGACAAGAATCGTATTCAAAACGTGGCCTCAACCGCCTACAATCCGGCAGCAAACGGATTGGCCGAGGCATTCAACAAAACTATCGTCAGGCTACTCAAAAAAGTCGTGTTATCCAACAAACGCGACTGGGACGAAAAGCTTGGCGAATGCCTTTGGGCCTACCGTACAACGGTACGGACCCCAACAGGCAACACTCCATTCTCCCTGGTCTACGGGAGCGAAGCAGTACTGCCTCTCGAGATACAGATACCTTCGCTCCGCGTGGCAATCACAAACGATCTTACAGAAGAAGATAATCAACGTCGTCGTCTGCGGGAATTGGAGGCACTTGACGAAAAGCGTCTCCTAGCTCAACAACGCATCGAACTTTACCAAGCCCGTATATCACAGGCTTTCAACAAGAAGGTCAAGCAAAGAACTTTCCAAGTTGGCGACCTGGTTTTAGCAGTCAGAAGGCCAATGGTGTTAACTCACAAGACACCAGGGAAGTTCGAGCCCAAATGGGAAGGACCCTTCATCATTGAGACGGTATACTCAAACGGTGCTTACCGGCTCGCCAAACCCAATGGGGACTTGTTCATGATGCCCATCAACGGCAAGTTCCTAAAGAAGTACTACTCTTGACATCCTCCAAGACATGTATTTCCCCAAACAACCTCTTTTCACAAAATCAATCGCTTCCGGAACCCAGCTGTTCCGTGGCATCCTTCCGTAGAAAGATAACCACGTCCACATTACCTCTGAGTTGTCTCTCTACATCCTACAAAGCGGAACCTTACACTTTGTGAGCTTACGCTATCCTTCATGTTTACCACGTCCACATTACCTCTGAGTAAACATCCCGTACAAACAACTCCTGCGTTGTCGTACATTGATCGCAGAACTTCCACGTCCACATTTCCTCTGAGTTGTTCAGCGTATCCCCCAGGATCATTCCTACCACGTCCATAAACACCTCTGAGTAGGAAGATTCTATCATTTTGAACCTAATGATTGCCATGTCCACATTACCTCTGAGCAAACATGTTGGTTCCTTTATACTTATTATCTGTACCTAAAAACCAAGGTGCGCAAAAGATAATAGGTCCACATAAATCATCAAGTTCATGAAATCAAAAATGAACACATCAAAGAGATAGTGTATTTCTTTATTTTTAAAAAAAAAAGGGAGTACAGAAATACGCTATTTCCCCAGCAAGAGTTGCAAAAAACACATAAAAAAGAAGAGAAGCTACAATCCCCGATCCTCCCCAGGGTGGGATGAGAGTTCTCTGACTCGACGTCTCAGGTCGGCAGTGCGAGTTTCCACAGTCGCCTGGACTCGCAGCTCGGCTTCTTGACGCATTAATCCGACAGCCTCAGCGGAAGTTTTACTCTCATACTTCTCATCAAGCTGTCGTCGCTGCTGAGCCAAAGCAAGGGTCCGCTGAGTAAGAGTCGTTTCCTCCTGCTTGAATGCCACGTGTTCAGCCAGGACACGCTCAGCCTCTAGTTGAAGTTGGGCCCGCTGGTCTTCAAGACGGCGCATCTGAGCATCAACCTCTGCGATGTTAGCATCCACCGCAGCCCGCTTCTCCATCGTCTTCTTCATAGATTGAGACAGCTGCTCCGCCGCAGCCTCAGTCCCAGCCACTTCACGCTCCCAACTGCTCACCTCGGCTCGATGGGAAGCCTCGATCTCAGCCATCGACTTTCCTATCTCTGCATCTATCAAGACCGAGAGGTCATTTCGTTGGATGCGCTGCAGTTCCGCGAGCCGCTCGTCCAGCTCCATCACCGAAACCTCCAGAATTTCGGCCATATGGTCATGGCCCTGGTGAATGCGGATCAGCTCGATACAAGGCATTGCCAAAGCTTTTGCCGCCGCAAAGCTCCCCTTGGCATCTACCACTGCAGATACACCTTTCTCCAGCATTTTGTACACTCCCTCGACGAAGAATTTCACATACCCGTCGGCTTCCGCCAGCACCTGCGGCGTCATAGCAGGAGTTGAGGGAGCTACTACAGTTTGCGGACCGGAGGAAGATCTGCCGACCTCGATCTGAGAGGTTTGAATCTCGGCAGCAATAGGCTCTTCATCAACAGGGCCCAGACTGCTAGCCCGAAGAGCCGAAGGAACAGAAGGAGCCGACGCATGCGTCGTGATAGTACCCCAAGTAGAAGGAGCAACAGAGGGTTCCACACCCTTACCCTTCTCAAGCCCGGAGAAATCACCGACGTCAACGGCTACCTCTTCCTCCGACATTCTATCAGCATCAGCCACCTCCCCCGGCAAAACGGGGAGGTCAACATTTATCTCCTGGCCAGCCCCAGGAGATAAGACCGGCAGAAGAGTCTCATTCTTCTCAAGTCCCTCTACAGGGACAGAATCTGTCGCTACCGCCTGATCGGTAGCTATCTCTATGTCCATGGTTGAAGCCAAGGAAGGATTCGGCAATGATTCAGCCGACCTCCCTTCATCATGACCAGGAGGGGAATCAACCCTCTCCTCTATCCCCACTGCTTCTGCTGCCCCCGCAACGGACCCTTGCAACGTTGGAGGGACGTCACCAGAAGGCGACGAACTCCAATCCACTTCATCATCAGGATGCCTCGAGTCTGTAGGACCCTCAGCGTCCAAGGCCTCCACGGCAGATGGTACTATCCCAGAAGTTGTTGCGACTTCAAAGTCAGGAGATACTAAAACCTCCGCGGGAACATCTTCGGGACCCTCCTCTACAGGGGACATCATCGTTGGTGGAATGCGCTCCTCAGAAGAGCCTGCCACCTCCTTCGGCTTACTGGTGCCCGATTTCGAAGCACGAGACTTCTTCTTCAATCCCTACAAGAAGAAGAGCATAAGTCGCCACAATGACATAAAAAACTGGAATTATGAAGCACTCCTTACCTCAGCGGAAGCTAAGCCCGTTGGCGTTACAAGTGGCGTTTCCGTAATCTTCGGGGTCGACGTCCTTCTCGACCTTTTCAGTACGGAAGAACCAGCTTCTGGGTCAGCCCGCCTTTTCTCGACAGACGGGTCTCTCACTGGTGCCATAGCAGCAGCCCGATACCCCGCCAATTCTGGCGGACGATATGACCGAGCTGCCACCAATATATTCGTTGTTGCCTCCAACTGGGTTCCAATGATGAAACTAGTCTCCCTGTCATAACCAGGAGACGTAGTATTCATAGTACAATACAGCTTGGCGGCCGGATATAAGATCGGCGGCCGAGGATTGCGAACTGGTGTGGTAAACTTAACGCTAGTGCATCCAGCGTTATAATACTGCCAGCCCCGGGCTCCATCCAGCAAACTCCCGATGAAGCCTAGACTGCTACTGGGATTCTGCAGCATTAGCTGAGTGTAGCCAAATTGACGAGCAAATCGGCTTGGCAAGTACGGTTCCAGATAACACCTGTTCTGATTACGGTAGACCAGATGCGAAGGCCGGATACTCTGCAACCAACGAAAACTCCATTTCGGCAAAGTAACCGCATCCTCGCCAGAATCAACCAAATCCTGGTCGGCCTCGAAATTCTTGAAGATCGGGCCAACCTTCACGATTTCCCACCCCTGAAGGAAGGACAAAACTCTCCTATAAACGGGGACGCCAGTGTAAGACCACTTCCTCTTGTAGAAGCGGCGAATGAAGGCATCTCCTTCAACATGGTCCTCCTCAGGACCAGGACTCATCATATTCGGATGATGTAAGATCAGCCAACCCATAAGATAATGGAAAGGCAGCTCGGCCCGGGGAAAGTTGTCATTATTACCTTTCTCGTGGATCACATCATCAGCAAAAGACCTCAAACCGCGCAGCAGGTTGCACACCATCGCGGGGAGGAGAGCCAGAGGTCGTCCAAAGGCCAACTTCACGGCAGGCAAAATGAGATTCCGATGTACCCTCTCAACAGCACCGGATCCCCCTGCAAATATGCAATCCCGGAGCCATATTATCAAGTAGGCCGTCAACACTGCCTTAGATGACATCCGGTGCCCGCAGTGCCAGAAACAGCTGTACGTGTTCTTGCCGCTCTCATTTGAATGTGGGGTCCTCTCGTCCAGCCGGGTTATTTCAGAACTCACTTCCGCGGGTGTCAAGCCCTGCGGAGTCGCAAACCGGATCCTCGAAGGATCCGCCAAATCCTGTCTGAAAACATAGTCCCTCCAAGCAGTCACGTGAGGTTGGGTCTTACCCTTGTCCCTCCGGTGCATCAGATAATGATGGCTCGTCACCTCCTTGAAAACGGCCATCATCTCCGGGTCCTTATCTTCCAAGACCTGGATCTCTTCATTCGATGGAAAATATTCCTCGTACGGTTCCGAGCCCCAAGGAAGCTTGGACACTTCGTACATCTCATGAAGGGCCAATCCCAACTCCCCCACTGGAGTAAAGAAGCTGCCAGTCTGGGCGTTGAAAAGCTCCAACAGCGCAAGGAACATCGGCTTATTGAGGTCCACGCCTGCCTGCGTGGCCCGAATGGCGGCAGTCAGCCCTATCTCTTTAAGCTCAACTTTGAACCTGGAAAGCACCCAGGAGGTCAACTCATCCCACTTTGGGATGTAGTGACACCAACCTTCGACTCTAAAACCAGCTGTCGGATACGTGACCTTCGATGTCAGCATCCGATTTGTAAAAGTCGGGGCACTGAAGGGAAACGTGTCTTTTGGGACTTCACTATAGATGCTCCCGGGACGCAAAGCTCGGTAACTGAACGAAGAACCGGTTCGTGAGACGGTCAAGGTATCTCGCTGGTTCGAGGTGGTGTCAATCGAAAGGGAACCCCCCAAGGCACCTCCTTGAGAAGGAGTAAGTTCCCAATCCATCCTTCTCTTCGAAGCTAGACGGTAAAAGGCTGTCAGTGGCAACTGGCGGTCAACCTGCCGCATATATAACATCATGCCCTTAGCAGCAAAGAACCAGTCTTCTCTGATCTTCAATATCTTCGCTTCGGAAGAGACTAATCGGTCGCCGAACAGAAAGGCAGGCTTTAAGAAAGTCACACCTTCAGAATCAGCAGACTTCAGTTTACCGCTCTCCATCATACTCTGGAGGAAAAGCGGCAACTGGACCTGGATTTGTAGCATCCTCTCACGAGGTTGGTCCTGAAGGATAGCATCCTTTACAGGGTTGATCACCGCCTCATCAAAATCAACTCCCATCTGACAAAGAGAAGCGTCCAGGAGGACCTCATTCAACAAAGGGATCGTCATCGACACTGGCACGACAAAAGTGGAAGTCAGGCAAAAAGACAAAATATGTCAAGCAGACTGGCACATTGCCAGTGAACCTATGCGTATCTACTTCGGCGCATCATCAGGGCATAGGCCCATGCGCGTCAGCATGTCTCGGCGCATCATCAGGGCGTAAGCCCATGCGCGTTGGCATTGGAGCTTCGGCGCATTATCAGAGCGTGAGCCCATGCGCGTCAGCAAAGGCTTCGGCGCATCTTCAGGGAATAAAACCCATGCGCGTCAGCTTTTAAAACCTCGATGCATGATAAAGGTATAAACCTATGCACGTCGGCAGGATAGAACCTCGACGTATCATTAAAGACCGAAGTCTATACGCGTCGGCAGTTAGGGCACAGAGCCCAAAGCAGAGACGAAACCCACCTGTCATCTCAGGACGAACGTCGACAAGAGGCACAAGAGTGATAGGTACATCCTCATCCGCGGACTCCTTCGCTTTCTCCTTCCTCTTGCTGGCAGCGCCGCGAGGAGTCTTGGGAGCCATTCTCTCGAAGAAGGAGAAGTTAGGGTTTTTGAAGAAGAAACTCTAAAGAAGCAGAGGCACAGAAAAGAAGAACTCTTTCTCTCTCCGACTCTTACTTATTTATAGGGCATGGTCGCACGCGTGAACAGATGACGTGTGATCTCAGCCGTCGCCTCGGGTTCTGTGCAAGGATAGCAGCAAATAAAACCAAAAGATCATCATTAATCTTTTCGGTTACCGAGGCACCATCATCATTAACTGAGAAGAGCATGCGCCCGAACAAGCATGCGCCCAGAAATCATGCGCCCTGACCTCCATGCTTCTTATTTCAAAGTATTCCAAAACTTATTCAAAAGTTTTGAAAACTTTGAAGGGGGTCTTGTAGAAGCATGGAATTTCACAACCAGAAAGCCCATGCGCCAGACACTACATGCGCCAGAACTCAGACGAAGAACTTCACAGCAAAGTCAATAACTATAGACATTTGAAGAAGGACTTTTTATTTATATATAAAAGTCTATTACATGTCTAGAAAAGGCTGTATAAAGGAGAATTTCTACAAAGGAAAGAGCCTAAGACTACAGCCAGCGGCCATCATGCGCCTTCAGATAAGCGCAGCGGCCACCATGCGTCTTCAGATAGGCGCAGCATCACTATGCGCCACCAGTAAGGCGCAGCAGATATCATGCGCCTCCATCCAGGCGCATCCCATCATCTCTCCAGCAGCTCAGTTATGTCCATCCCTCCAGCCAAATTCTTCCAGCCAGGCTCACCTGGCCGAGCAGAGCCCAGTGCCGCTCTTCCAACCAGGCTCGCCCGATAAATGCTTCGACACAAAGCATTTAACCCTCTGGCTGGAACCAAGGAAGAGAAGAGCACCGCAAATACTGTGGCCAGGGGAGGCTTCGAAAGAGCCTCCAAAGCCGAAGGAAGACCGTGATCGAAACCACGGCTAAAGGAGCAGCTTTCGACACGATCAAAGTGGGGAAACCCCACTTTGCAGGAAGAAAGAGCCTTGCACCGCCATTCCGATCTACGGCTCTTCCGGAATAACGGAGACGAGGCTCGAGCATCCCAATCTTTGGATGCAACAGGCACCTTCCGCCTGCCTCAGAAGCCCTCGACTCCGTCTTTTGGATGTAACAGTCACCTTCAAGTGCATCAAAGACAACGCAGCGTCTCATCTTCACCCTCGGGAGCACTTCGTCAGCAGAATGCACCCGTATGTTCAAGTTCATATTGGAAGTACGTGAGGGAATGAGAAGCAAATCTTCTCTCCATGCCACTATTTATAGGCCGGGCAGATCAAACCCACGCGCCAAGTGGATGGCCCTCCGAATTCCGTGCAATGAATTTACATTAAATGGATGAACCGGACGCCTCGAATTCAGCCAAACGGCTATTTATAGCACTCGAAGAGCGAGACAGCCGCATCATTAAAAGATATGTCCGATGCGCCAGCCAGACAGCGCATCACACGGACGTGCCCTTCGGCATCAGGCGCATCACACAGACGCGCCCTACAGTACTCGGCGCATCATAGAGGGTGCGCCCCCACACATCTCCATACCGAGTGGAACGCCAACCGACGCGCCCACTCAGCTGTCCATCGAACGTCACCAACATTAAATGCTGAACTGACAGAGTTGGCAGCACGCCTCCCAAAGTCTGAACAGTTGACAGCTTTATTCAGAAAACGAAGCGTCGGCAACGTCAGCATCATCATGACTTCCGACGGCTACTGCCACGTGGCCACCCGCATGCGCCTCTACGGCCATGCGTCCACACCCGCATACGCCTCTACGGCCATGCGTCCAAACCAGCATGCGCCTCAAAAGCCATGCGCCTCAGACCCTTCACTGATCCCTAAAGACAGAAGAAGAGTCTCCGGTTGAAGTTTTGCATGCGCCTCAAAAGCCATGCGCCCCAGACTGATCTCTGATCCCGAAAGACAGAAGGAAAGTCGCCTGCATGCGCCTCAAAAGCCATGCGCCCCAAATGGTTTGTAACTCCTAAAGGTTATGAGCCGCAGCCTCCTCCTGCGCCCAATCCAAGGCGCAGCCCACCAGATCACTCCTCTCCACCAAATCCGAGATCTTCGAACCATGAGTCGACGACACGTGTCTTTTGACTCAACTCATCCAAGATTTCAGCAACGGAAAGATCTTCTCCCTGCTACGTGCCGGCTCACAACAGCAGTATGAAGAGTTCTCCCCCTCGATCAGGGCGCAGCATCCATGCGCCTCCATCAGCAACCTCCACGTGGCGTTCCTACACCGGCGCATCCTACATGCGCGCATGAGCAGCCAGCCTGCAAAACTATAAATAGAAGGATCATCTCCTTCACACACACACGGAGACTCAGAACATAAGACTCACAGAGAATCCATAACAGAGAATCACCGGAGAGGCAGTTCTAGACACTCAACATCTTTCTCCTCTCAGCAAGCTCCAGCACCCAGAGTAATCAACACCTTCAGAGAACCGATAACCGCCGTCAGCCGGTCAACGGAGTCAACGTATTACCACTCGCTCCATTGGCACTAAGGACCCAGCTTAAACAAAAGTGTACTCCTAGGACTACATCTAAGTCCTATATTGTATCACTGTTCTGTTTGTATTAAGATTTCAATCAAAACAATTTTAATGGCAAACAATACTCAATCACAATTAGGATCCCTTGAGAGATTCCTAGGACGACCCTTGAGAATCTTGTTTAACTCCGATTTGAAAACTCTTTTTTCTTGATTTGATTTATCTTTACTTTCTGCTATTGAATTTGATTTTGATGGATTATTATTGAAATTGAGTTTGTATTTATTGATTTTGATGAAGATTATTGAAATTTGAATCTTGATGTTAGCTATAGCATCCGAGTTTGTAGTTATATGATTTGAAGGATTTTGTTCATTTCTGAATTTTGATGTTCATTGATAAATTTGATTTTTTTTGGTATTCATTGTTGATTTAATTTAATTTTTGGCAAGATGAAATTATATGGGCTAGGTCATCTAAGTTATGGAAATCTTGTCTTCTATAGTCACATTAGCCAGCATGGTGAGGACATATAGTGTCACTCCCCGTTCCCGGATTGCATATTTTTACATGTACAACTCGTATATATTTATTTAGTATTTATCATGTATCATCCTGTATTTAAATTCCTTTAATTTTATGTTAATTAATTATCTACATTTTATTTCCTGTAATTTTATTCCTGTATTTTATTTCTGCATTTTATTCTCTGCTTTAAGTCTTATGTGGTTTGGCCTAGGTTGGTTTTCTCGGGTTCATGGTGGTTCAATGAACCGAACCCCACCTACCACCACCCTTTCTATTTAAGGCCCCATCCCCTTCTCTCTCCTCATAACTCTCCTTCACCATTACTTCTTCTTCTTCATCCTCATCACTCTCTCCACCAACCAACAGCAGGCAAGTACATCTTGCTTCTTGCTTCCCACTTGGAGAACCATTTTTATGGTTCATTTGTCTTCCTCTCATGATCCTGAGAGAGTTTAGTACTTAGCATTTTTGATTTCTTTGGCTTGTTTCTTCTAGATCTAAGTTGTTGTATTCTCGGTTGTTCATGGGTTTTGATCTCCCAACCTGGCGTGTATTCTCGGTTGCCCATGGGTTCTGAACCATGGAAACTTTATTTCTGGCTTGGAACGAATTTTCAGTCACGTACACGTCTTTACGTGTCTGCGTGAATTTTTAGTCACGCACACGTTCTTACGTGTCTGCGTGAATTTTCAGTCACGCACACGTCTTTACGTGTCTGCGTGAATTTTTAGTCACGCACACGTTCTTACGTGTCTGCGTGAATTTTCAGTCACGCACACGTCTTTACGTGTCTGCGTGAATTTTTAGTCACGCACACGTTCTTACGTGTCTGCGTGAATTTTCAGTCACGCACACGTCTTTACGTGTCTGCGTAAATTTTGAGTCACGCTCACGTTCTTACATGAGTGCGTGAATTTTTATTCACGCACACGTTCTTACGTGCGTGTGTGAATTTTTAGTCATACACACGTTCTTGCGTGTCAGCGTGACATTTTAGTTACGCACACGTCTTTGCGTGCGTGCGTGGATTTCTTATCATTTTCCATGCTCACTTTCCACACTCACTTTTCACGCTCACGTTATGAGTGCATGAATTATCCTTCACGATCATGCTGTGCGTGCCAACGTGAACCACTTTTCACGCTCACGCTGTTTATACGCTCACTACTGCTAGACTTAGCATAGACTTGTTGGCGTGACTTGTTGGCCTTAGCATAGACTTATTGGCGTGACTTCCTGACCTGGGTGTTTTATTTGTTCTATAATTTATTCATTTAATGGTGGCATGATAATTCTTCTATTATATCCTTACGCCTTTTATGAACTCGATAATCTTAGCATGTTAATATTTTTAATACATATGGTTGTGTAGAACGTGCCCTGTGTCTTGATTGGTTTATGGATACCCAGTAAGACTAGAACTTAACCTTGAGAGTTATTGACTCGACCCCATTTAATACTAATTGACTTTCATGCCTTGTCACCATTGATAATAATGGTTATCTTGACTAAAAATTGATCATGCGTTCCTAGTTGGAACTAAGAGACTGGCTAGTCGTCTTATTGAATTGAATGAATGAGACACGTTCATGTAATGAACTATTGTAATCGACTGGCTGATCCCGAATATTGACGTACAGGCACATGCAGGCTTCAATTTATTTTTATAAAAGCAGCATGTGTACTTTATGGTCAAGGCATGATTACCCCGTAGTTAGATTTGATTGTTGTAATACGCTATGTAAGACCTACAACCTAGCCGTACGAGTATCGTTGTAGTGTTGCGCATATCGTATCCCTTACGAAAGTACTCATTTGAATGACCATGATCCACGGCATGGGATTTCACTCAACGTAGGGACTATTAAGATAAATAAAATAATGATTGCATGGAGAGAATGGATCCCCGATTTCTTACATGGCAGCCCTCTTGGGACTAGTAGTGCCCGACAGGCCGGCTGGTTCCCACAGATACTGTAAACCTGCCATACGGGCAAGGAGCGGTATCTGCTTATATTATTATGGTATATTGTATATTGATGACGGACGTCCCGCTGGGACTCGTCTAATTCATGATTGGCGCAATTGATTGGCTGGATAGACTAGCCTTGCTCGCACATAGTAAGAACTGAGGAATCCCTAATTGCATAATTCCAGGATAACTTGGGGCTCACAATAGCAAGCCGTAGGAGTTGATTGGCCGTTCAAGATGATTTGTTTGTGTACTGTATCTACTCTGTTGCCTAACTGAGATGATCAGAATGTCAGGACATGACGGGCCAACTTCTGTCCTTGTTTGGTTGGGAGGTTGGTTCGAAGTGTCGTGATATTATGTGAATCCTAGTGGAAAGCAGAGATCTGTTATTATTATTCTCTTATTTACTGGTTTAATCCTTCATATCGTGCTTCCTTGTGGTACTTGCTATTAGAGGTCTAACCTCTCTGGTTTTGCATGGCCAGATTTAGAGCCGGCTCCCGAGTACTCAGCTTACTTCCACCTCCAAGATGGTCAATACTAGAGGAATGATCGCAGGAGGACTCGAGTGGGTTCCTTATTCCACCACTCGTTTTGTTATTTACTTTATACTTAGCCGTTTGGCACCGACATGTTAGTCGGATAGTCTTGCACTTGCTTTTATATAATTGTAATTAAGTCAGACTGCAGCTGATAACAATTGTGTATATGTTACTACATCATCTGGCTATGTTTTGTAAAACCAGATCTCAAGAACATCTTGACTAAGCGTTTGGGATGCCTTACTGCTTTATCTTACATGTTCTCTATTTTTGCTTCTTGTTTGAATGATTGAGACAATAGATGTGAAGTGACCATAGTAAGACTTTCATGTAGTATGCACCCCCTCATCTGGTTAGACAGCATTGATCGTATTATACGGTATTCATCTACCCGTAATACGTAGCTGGCTGAGTCATTCCCCCGCTCTCCAGTATTCTGGTTCTGGGGCGTGACAAGGATTTAGTGGTGGCCCATGCAGGTCTGATTTCAGACTTGTGGGGTATTTTGATTTATAGGATGTCTCAATCACACGTGTTTCCTCCTTGATCTCATGATTCGTTATTCTCAACCCTTGCTTGACATTCCGGTATCCTTTGACTTCATTGATCCTTCATGTCCGGTTGTTTGATTGTTCTCTTGTCCCTTTTCTTAGGGGCACTTCGTCCGCATCGGTCAGAGCTGGACAACAACAGGGGCAACATGGGCAACATGACCAGGTTGGTCAGCAACAAGGGCCAGTCTCACCTCAGGAGACTATCCAAGAAGAAGTGATAGTAGAACCAGCAGCTGAACCGCAGTATCCGAAAGTTCCAACACCAACCATAGTTCCACCTACCCCTGTGGAAGTGGACACACCAGCCCTTCTGGAAATTATGAGAGGAATGATGGCTACTCAGCAACATCAGATGTTGGCCCAACAACGCATGTACACTCAGCTACAAGAGCAGAATGTGTTGCTCAACCAAGGATTGCAGACGGCTTTGGAAAGAGGAATGAGGACTGATTCAGGAGCATCAGCCAGGTTTTGCAAGTACAACCCCCGCCATTTCGAGGGCACGGAGGATGCCATCTCAGCAGATGCATGGCTTAAGGATATTGAGGCTATTCTGACGGCAGCTAAGGTACCGACAGAAGAACGTGTGGATCTAGTGAAGTTGTTACTTCAGGATCTCGCACGTGATTGGTGGAAATCAGAGGAAGTGGGCATCAGACGTCCTGTGGCTTAGGACGATTTCACTGCAAGATTCAAGACCAAGTACTATGGTGTTGTGGCACGATTTGAGCTACAACAGAAGTTTATCAACCTCAGGCAGGCCGGCAAGACTGTAGATGCTTATGCAGCGGAGTTCTGCAGATTGAGTAGATTCGCCCCAGAGATGGTAGCAACAGAGAGCCAGGGGGCTATGAGGTTCCAGCAAGGGTTTCATCTTGAACTCTTGCAATTGATAGAGGGTCACAATTACCAAACTTTTGATGAAGTATTGACGGCAACTCGAAGGCATGAGATAACCATTCAGAGGCTTGCGGCAAGGACTGGGGGTCAGAAGAGATCCCACAGTCAGATTGAAGGAGGAGGGGGAGTAGCGCCCCGAACAACAGCACCACCCACTGGCATTCGTATCCACGATGTGGCGATACGAGGACTAGCACCACCACCCAGGCAGCAGCAACAGCAACAGAGGAAGAACCAGCAACCCCCGGCGGGCTGCACTTATTGTGGAAAGATGGGGCACACTAGAGATGTGTGTCGGACATTGAATGGACTGTGTCTGATATATGGAAATCCAGACCATCGGGTTACCACATGTCCCATGAATTCAAGGTCAGGAGGGCCAGGGCAACAGTTTCCTGCTCTGCCAGCACCAGGGGCAGGCCAGTATCGAGGACCAGTGATGGCAGTAAGGCCGTTGGCACAGCGTCCGTTAATACCGCAGGCTTAGATGTTTCGGCAGCAGGGGCCGCCGATGCAGCAACACTAGCATAGACCACCCCAGCATCATCAAGAAAGGGGCCAGCAGCAACATCAGGCTAGGCCACAGCATGGAAACCAGCAAGGAGGTCGAGGGCAAGCATTCACTCTGTCCTTGGAGGAGGCATTGGCATCGGAAGATGTTGTGGCAGGTAACATTCTCGTCGCCTCATATCCCGCAGTAGCATTGTTTGATTCGGGAGCATCCCATTCATTTATATCTGCACAATTTACGACATGACTAGGAATGGAGTTCGAGGCATTGCCAGGTTGGATGAATATACTCACTGGTAATGGGCTCGTAGGAGTTAGTAGAGTTAGTTTAGCATGTAGCGTTGTAGTTTGCGGACATTCTTTACCCACCCGGTTGATAGAATTTCCTGTTAGAAATTTCGACGTTATCTTAGGCATGGACTGGCTGAAAGACAGTCATACGACAATAGATTGTCGTAGAAGGAGTGTATCTTTTGATATTCCAGGCATGAAGCGGTTCACCTTAGTCAGATCAGGGGCAACTCAGCAAGAGCAGGGAGTAGCAACGGCAATGGAAGAGGTTCAGATTCCGAAGGTAGTTGAAGAGTTTCTAGACGTATTTTCTGAAGAACTTCCAGGTCTACCACCAGTTAGAGATATTGAGTTCAGTATAGAATTGGCACCAGGAACTAAACCGATATCAGATCGAGTTTACAGAATGTCGGATTCAGAGCAGGCCAAGGTATATCAGCACATAGAGGAACTGAAGGAGAAGAAGTTTATCCAAGCTAGCGTGTCACCATGGGCAGCACCAGTGGTACTTGTGGGAAAGAAGGATGGGTCATCCAGATTGTGCATTGACTACAGGAAGCTTAACGCGGCAACAGTGAAGAACAAGTACCCATTACCCAGGATCGACGACTTATTTGATCAGTTGAGCAAAACTAGAGTTTTCTCCAAGATAGATCTTCGTTCAGGGTATCATCAAGTGAGGGTTTGGAAGGAAGATATTCCCAAGACAGCATTCAGGTCGAAGTATGGGCATTATAAATTCTTAGTAATGCCGTTTGGTTTGACCAATGCTCCAGCAATATTCATGGATTTGATGAATCGCGTCTTTATGCCATACTTAGATCAGTTTGTCGTAGTATTTCTCGACGACATTCTCGTATACTCTGCTAGTGAAGAGGAGCATGAAGACCACCTCAGAAAAGTGTTACAGGTTCTGAGAGAGAACCAGTTGTATGCCAAGCTCAGCAAGTGTGAGTTTTGGTCGGATCATATTTCATTTTTGGGTCACATCATATCAGGAGCTGGAGTAGCAGTAGATCCCAAGAAGATAGAAGCAGTAGAAAGTTGGCCAGTACCCAAGACCGTAGCAGATGTGCGGAGCTTCTTGGGATTGGCAGGATATTACAGAAGATTTGTGTCAGACTTTGCAAGGCTTTCAGCACCCATGACCCGCTTGACCCGGAAGGATGTACCATTCGTTTGGTCGGCAGAATATCAGGCATCATTTGAGACTTTGAAGCAGAAGTTGATATCAGCACCTATTCTTACATTGCCAGTTGGACCCGGAGGTTTTACAGTATATTGTGATGCGTCAGGTAAAGGACTTGGATGTGTCCTTATGCAACATGGGAAGGTGATAGCATATGCGTCTAGGCAGCTTTGGGACCACGAGAAGAATTACCCAACTCATTATTTGGAGTTAGCGGCCGTAGTATTTGCTCTGAAGCTATGGAGGCATTACTTATATGGTGACCGAGTGGACATGTACACAGACCATAAAAGTCTGAAGTACATTTTTACTCAGAAGGAACTAAACATGAGGCAGAGAAGATGGTTGGAGTTGATCAAGGATTATGACGTGGAGTTTCAGTATCATCCAGGCATGGCTAATGTAGTGGCAGACGCGCTCAGCAGGAGAGGCGGCGCATTTATGTTGACAACACAGAGGCATATCTTAGAAGACCTTCAGGAGATGGGCATCGAAGTTATACTTCCTAGTGATGTAGGAGTTCTAACAAGTCTGTAAGTTCAATCCGACTTGGTAGACAGAATCAAGGCAGCTCAGGCACAGGACCCAAAGATTCAGAAGCTTAGGGCAGAATGTGAGTCAGGACTCAGGAAGGAGATGAGAATTCATGAAGATGGTACACTTAGGTTTGGATCACGTCTATGTGTGCCTAGTGGAGATATCAGACAGGAGGTTATGGCAGAAGCTCACAGTTCTCAGTATTCTATTCATCCTGGAGGGACCAAGATGTACCAAGATATCAAGCAGCATTTTTGGTGGAACGGGATGAAGAGGGAGATAGCTAGATTTGTTTTCCGTTGCTTGGTATGTCAGCAAGTGAAGGCAGAACAGCAGAGGCCAGCTGGGTTATTACAACCGCTTCCTATTCCGGAATAGAAATGGGAGCATATTACAATAGACTTTGTGACGGTTTACCGAGATCACCAAGTGGTAAGGATGCTATTTGGGTGATAGTGGACCGACTTACGAAGGTAGCACATTTTCTTCCTTTTAGAGTAGGGCAATCTACAGAAAAGTTGGCAGAGTTGTATATGCAACAGATAGTCAGGCAGCATGGAGTTCCTGTCAGTATTGTGTCGGATCGAGATACCCGTTTTACATCACATTTCTGGAAGAGCTTATATCATAGTCTGGGTACCAAGTTAAGATTTAGCACGGCTTACCATCCGCAGACGGATGGGCAATCAGAAAGAACGATTCAGACTTTAGAAGACATGTTGCGAGCTTGCACTCTAGATTTTGGAGGGTCTTGGGAGAGTCACCTGCATTTAGTCGAGTTCTCATACAATAATAGTTATCAAGCCAGTATCCAGATGGTGCCATTCGAAGCACTATATGGTAAGAAGTACAGGTCGCCACTTGCATGGGATGATATCGGGGAGAGGAAGATGTTAGGCCCAAAAATGATTGTTCAGACGATTGAAGTGGTTAAGGCAATTAGAGAGCGACTTCGAGTTGTGCAGGACCGGCATCGTCATTGGGTGGACCAGCATCGTAGGCCGTTAGAGTTCTCTGTTGGGGAACACGTATTCTTACGGATCTCACCTACTCGTGGGGTCATTAGATTTGGCGTTCGTGGGAAATTGAGTCCGCAGTACGTGGGCCCATTTGTTGTACTTGATCGTATAGGCGATGTTGCTTATCGTTTATCCCTTCCACCTTCGTTACGAGAGGTGCATGACGTGTTTCATGTATCTCAATTACGTAGGTATGTATCGGACCCAAGCCATATCCTCGATCATTCTGAGTTGGTTGTTGGTACCAACCTGTCTTACGAGGAACAGCCTGTGTCCATTTTGGACCGAAGAGAGAAGATACTCAAGAACCGAACAATTAGTCTTGTCCGTGTTGCTTGGGGTCATCACTCCTTGGGAGAGTCGACGTGGGAACGTGAGGATGATATCCGATCACGGTATCCACACCTGTTTGACTCACAAGGTATATCTTTTTCTGTATACCTTGATTGTCCTGATTCTTCATGCTTATCACCTTATGGGTAGAGCTACTTGATATCGTAGAATGATGAATTTACATATATAGTACTTGCTTTCGATATGGTAAAAATGATTGCTTGCTCACTAGAATTGCTTGTATTAGTTTAGCTCCGATATTTCTACCTGCTTGGATTTGAAATTCCGAGGACGGAATTTTTCTAAGGTGGGTAGAGATGTCACTCCCCGTTCCCGGAATGCGTATTTTTACATGTACAACTCGTATATATTTATTTAGTATTTATCATGTATCATCCTGTATTTAAATTCCTTTAATTTCATGTTAATTAATTATCTACATTTTATTTCCTGCAATTTTATTCCTGCATTTTATTTCTGCATTTTATTCTCTGCTTCAAGTCTTATGTGGTTCGACCTAGGTTGGTTTTCTCGGGTTTATGGTGGTTCAATGAACCGAACCCCACCTACCACCACCCTTCCTATTTAAGGCCCCATCCCCTTCTCTCTCCTCATAACTCTTTTTCACCATTACTTCTTCTTCTTCTTCTTCCTCATCACTCTCTCCACCAACCAACAGCAGGCAAGTACATCTTGCTTCTTGCTTCCCACTTGGAGAACCATTTTTATGATTTATTTGTCTTTCTCTCATGATCCTGAGAGAGTTTAGTACTTAGCATTTTTGATTTCTTTGGCTTTTTTCTTCTAGATCTAAGTTGTTGTATTCTCGGTTGTTCATGGGTTTTGATCTCCCAACCTGGCGTGTATTCTCGGTTGCCCATGGGTTCTGAACCATGGGAACTTCATTTCTGGCTTGGAACGAATTTTCAGTCATGCATACGTCTTTACGTGTCTGCGTAAATTTTTAGTCACGCACACGTTCTTACGTGTCTGTGTAAATTTTCAGTCATGCACACGTCTTTACGTGTCTGCGTGAATTTTTAGTCACGCACACGTTCTTACGTGTCTGCGTGAATTTTCAGTCACGCACACGTCTTTATGTGTCTGCGTGAATTTTTAGTCACGCACACGTTCTTACGTGTCTGCGTGAATTTTCAGTCACACACACGTCTTTACGTGTCTGCGTGAATTTTGAGTCACGCTCACGTTCTTACATGAGTACGTGAATTTTTATTCACTCACACGTTCTTACGTTCATGCGTGAATTTTTAGTCACGCACACGTTCTTGCGTGTCAGCGTGACATTTTAGTTACGCATACGTCTTTGCGTGCGTGCGTGGATTTCTTATCATTTTCCACGCTCACTTTCCACGCTCACTTTCCATGCTCACTTTTGACGCTCACGTTATGAGTGCGTGAATTATCCTTCACGATCACGCTGTGCGTGCCAACGTGAACCACTTTTCACGCTCACGCTGTTTATACGCTCACTCCTGCTAGACTTAGCATAGACTTGTTGGCGTGACTTGTTGGCCTTAGCATAGACTTGTTGGCGTGACTTCCTGACCTGGGTGTTTTATTTGTTCTATAATTTATTCATTTAATGGTGGCATGATAATTCTTCTATTATATCCTTACGCCTTTTATGAACTCGATAATCTTAGCATGTTAATATTTTTAATACATATGGTTGTGTAGAACGTGCCCTGTGTCTTGATTGGTTTATGGATACCCAGTAAGACTAGAACTTAACCTTGAGAGTTATAGACTCGACCCCATTTAATACTAATTGACTTTCATGCCTTGTCACCATTGATAATAATGGTTATCTTGACTAAAAATTGATCATGCGTTCCTAGTTGGAACTAAGAGACTGGCTAGTCGTCTTATTGAATTGAATGAATGAGACACGTTCATGTGATAAACTATTGTAATCGACTGGCTGATCCCGAATATTGACGTACAGGCACATGCAGGCTTCAATTTTTTTTTACAAAAGCAGCATGTGTACTTTATGGTCAAGGCATGATTAATTCGTGGTTAGATTTGATTGTTGCATTACGCTATGTAAGACCTACAACCTAGCCGTACGGGTATCGTGGTAGAGTTACGCATATCGTACCCCGTACGAAAGTACTCATTTGAATGACCATGATCTACGGCATGGGATTTCACTCAACGTAGGGACTATTAAGATAAATAAAATAATGATTGCATGGAGATAATGGATCCCCGAGTTCTTACATGGCAGCCCTCTTGGGACTAGTAGTGTCCGACAGGCCGGCTGGTTCCCACAGATACTGTAAACCAGCCACACGGGCAAGGAGCGATATCTGCTTATATTATTATTGTATATTGTATATTGATGACGGACGTCCCGCTGGGACTCGTCTAATTCATGATTGGCACAATTGATTGACTGGATAGACTAGCCTTGCTCGCACATAGTAAGAACTGAGGAATCCCTAATTGCATAATTCTAGGATAACTTGGGGCTCACAATAGCAAGCCGTAGGAGTTGATTGGCCGTTCAAGATGATTTGTTTGTGTACTGTACCTACTCTGTTGCCTAACTGAGATGATCAGAATGTCAGGACATGACGGGCCAACTTCTGTCCTTGTTTGGTTGGGAGGTTGGTTCGAAGTGTCGTGATGTTATGTGAATCCTAGTGGAAAGCAGAGATCTGTTATTATTATTCTCTTATTTACTGGTTTAATCCTTCATATCGTGCTTCCTTGTGGTACTTGCTATTAGAGGTCTAACCTCTCTGGTTTTGCATGGCCAGATTTAAAGCCGGCTCCCGAGGACTCAGCTTACTTCCACCTCCAAGATGGTCAATACTAGAGGAATGATCGCAGGAGGACTCGAGTGGGTTCCTTACTCCACCACTCGTTTTGTTATTTACTTTATACTTAGTCGTTTGGCACCGACATGTTAGTCGGATAGTCTTGCACTTGCTTTTACATAATTGTAATTAAGTCAGACTGCAGCTGATAACAATTGTGTATATGTTACTACATCATCTGGCTATATTTTGTAAAGCCAGATCTCAAGAACATCTTGACTAAGCGTTTGGGATGCCTTACTGCTTTATCTTACATGTTCTCTATTTTTGCTTCTTGTTTGAATGATTGAGACAATAGATGTGAAGTGACCATAGTAAGACTTTCATGTAGTATGCACCCCCTCGTCTGGTTAGACAGCATTGATCATATTATACGGTATTCATCTACCCGTAATACGTAGCTGGCTGAGTCATTCTCCCGCTCTCCAGTATTCTGGTTCTGGGGCGTGACATATAGTCTGACTTTGGATATATTTCTCGGGTGTGGGAATTTAAGGTTTTTGCAGCCAAGCTAGCGGCATCGCAAAAATGTTAAATACCATGATTCTAGAGGTATGTGCATAAGTCAAGGACTCTGTAATTATCGTAGCCTTGCTTACTAGTATGACGAGGATTTAGAGTACCATGATTTTGGATAGACGCATATGATTATCAGATTGTACCTTAAATGTTTTCGAACATGTTTTCTCTACTTTTGTTTCAGTCATTCAAAAAAAAAGAATTATTGTTGTTTTGTTTTGTTTTGCTTCTCATTGTTTAACTTAGGATGTAGCTTTAGCTGTTTTTATAAACCTTGTGTAACTTCTTGCTATGAGTTTTTCATAATACAATGAATCGATAATTTTGCTAAAGGCCTCATGTTGGATTGATATTTTAGCTCTGGGTTTCAAAAGGGTTCCTTATTTTAGACAAATAAGCAAACTGATTTTATTGTTATTTCTTTCTTGCTATTATTCATGTATTAAATAATAATAATAATAAAACTGTCTTGGTTATGTCAATCACCTACTTTGTAATCTTGGTAGGAATCTAATTGTTGGACTTAACGTAGAATTAAATTTTTATACTGGGACGTGAGAATATATATATAAATGTATATAGTGGACACCTTGCCTGACACGTATGCATGCTACACTTGATTTCCTACCTATCTAAATACATATTAATATGTTGTTAATGTTAAAATTTTCAAAATCCCACTATTTTTGGTTTTCTGCTTTTTTAGTTTAAATTCGTAATTCAAATATAAATTTCATGATAATAGTTTTGTTTATATCACTGCACATGTATGTTATATACAAGGTTGAAATTTTTAGAAAATTGGTTAAGTTGTGTTAAATTTGTCAAATCTAAGACTGTGTACATATTAACCCTTAATACGGTATTTTAAATGTTAGTTCAAATTGTTGTTTTAAATGTAATATTTAGAGCTGTGTACATTGTTGTTGTAGGGATATAATGTTAGGTTTCATATTATTACATGATAGGTTGTGATAAACATTGAGTTGGTTTTGATGTTAAATTTCTCCAAAATCCTGAAAACTGAATACATGTTAACATTTTTTTTACATTAATTTCCTTGTTTAGTTCAATTTCAGATTTAACATGTAATATTGAACTGTATGCGTAGATAAATGTATGGATAGTATGTTAGGGTTTCATTTCTATCATATTAGGATGTATTGGAAGCATTGAGATTAGTTGTGATGTTTCAAACTCCTAAATTTTGAAATTGTATTATGTTAATATTGTACTGGTTTAAATGTTAGCTTATTTTCAGATTTTGTATGTAAATGCTGAACTAAAACTGTGTTTAACCTTTCAATACTAAGCTATAACCCTGTACAAGGACACACACACACACACACTCTAACTTAATATACACTGCCAAGTAACCTAACCCTTCCTCTCTATGTTATGATTATATATCCATATAGATATATATAGAGCTTAGGCATACATGTTATAACGTATATAGATACATAACTAAATCTCTACCTCTTTATAGATGTATATGGTTAGCCATGCATGTTATGAGTAAATAGGTTGTGTATTGTAGATTGTTTAACCAATATGCCATGAGTAGTGTAACTGGATAACTATTGTTTGAAACCTAAATCCTCATATACAATTTCATGTATATTTTACCTACACACACGCCTACTATCTAACCATATGAATATGTCCCCATACACATAATGCTAGTTTTCCCCCTCTAACGCTCTCTATATATATTGTGATTGGATTTCAATGCAAGTGATTTTCAATTCCTTAATTTTTGAATTTGATTTTTCTGTACCCTTTTTAGATAATTGGTAGTTGCCTTTATTTTGTTTTGATAAGTACCAGTTTTCATATAGGATGGTAGACCGCCTTACAGTTTTGATGATTTGATATTCTGTAACTTTTCTATTTTAGCACCCTGGATTGCTTGTGTGTTTTGATACCCTATAACCTTTTGGTTAGCATGACTAGTATACCTAGATGAGACTTACTACCACCGTATGCTATGACCCTGTATGCCGTCCTTTTGATGGTGTGATTTATTTGAGTTCTGGGACTTGATTGTGGGGGTTTGACCTAGAAGGAGTATGAACAATTTTAATTTCGAGGACAAAATTTATATAAGGTGGGTAGGATTTGAGCACCCTGAATTTTGGGTTGATTTTTTATTTATTTATTTTATTTTCCGATTGATTTAGTTTCAGTAAATAATTTATTCTGTTATTTTTCTTTAAGTGTACTTTTCTGTGCCATTGATATTTGGAGTGTCAGGGATGTTCAACTCTGGAAATCTTCTTCACGAGTTTTGGAGTGGACAAGATTACTTTCATGATGGTATATAGTGTCCCAATCAAACTTGTTCCCTTGTGATCTTTTTGCTTTGCAGAACTTCGTGTCGATTTAGACCATTTGATCATTAATTAATTTTCACACTCTTTTTCTTGATCATTATTAGCACGTTACCGTGACTTTTAATTTGGGAGCGCAAGACCAGTCAGTTTCTTGAAACCAACTTCTCATTGATGATCTACTCGAGATGCTCTTCACCCATGACCTTCGTGTCCCACTCTGACACGCCATTTTGTGCTCCATTTGCTTCGCACAACTTTCCTGACACGTGACCCGATTTTATTTTCCCCCACGGTGTCATATTCACTATCCAACTTAATTTGTGGGTCCCCTGTCGACCAAAACCTATCAGTCCCAACTATGGACATGGCCCACATTGAGCTTACCACCCTTCGGGGACTGTTACATAGAATCATAACATAACCTGGTTGGATCCTTGTGTATTTATTGGGGGTACGGGAGAGTAGAAGTGGACATGTGAATAATACACCAGTAGTGTAGCATCAGAATCATTCCATAGTGTAGCATCAGAATCATCCCATGACATTTACATGTCCATGTTGTACTCTGACTCACTAGCCACATGTTAGTTCTTTATTTATAGTAGATATTTTTATTACAGCTCTCTTTTTCTGTTTACATACTGTATTTTTTCAGTACCTGTATCTTACTTTACTGCATGATTATATTTTTTAACCTGCTATGAACTGTTGAGATGTATTGTGCTCGCTCCTGTCCTGACTGGACCTGTTGATAAATTTTACAGATAGCCTGGGATGGCCTGCTAGCCTAGAGGAGACACAGTAGAGGTTGTTTAGATAGTTTTTTCCATTGTCTGGAGTTGTATTATTTTATGGATTACTGTATATTTCAGATTTGAGATGTATTTCTGGGTTTGTGTATCTTAGACACTTAGATTTCTCTCTGTTATATCTCTTTTGGATTTCATGTTTTATCTATCCTTATCATGCTCTACCTTAGATGTGATTGAGTCTGTATCTGCTATGTCACCCCCATTCGGGGAGTATAAACTGCTTAGCATTATATGTTAGATGTTGTGACCTAGGACAGCGTTCTACCGCCGACACTGCGGCGTAGGCTGGGCGTCGTTACGTTCTCGTACCCTAACAGTGGGTGCGGGTCGTGACACGTATCGCTGTTCTGAGCCAGCAAAGCGCCGAGGGAATGATCCATGGCACGGACGTAGAGGAGGAATGGTTTGCCGGCGACGGGCGCCACTAGGACTAGCGGACTCGTCAGGTAAGCTTTGATGTCGTCGAAAGCTTTTTGGCATTCCTCTGTCCAGACGTAAGAGACTCCCTTCTTCATAAGCTGAGTGAAGGGTCGATATTTTCTGGAAAGGTTTGCTATGAACCTCCGGATGTATGCCAGACGCCCCTGCAGGCCTCGAAGTTCTCGGAGGTTCTTTGGAGGGCCCATGTCGAGGATGGCTTTGGTCTTCTCGGGATCGACATGAATGCCTTTCGCCGTGATAATGAAGCCCAAGAACTTTCTGCTAGAAACCCCTAAGAAGGATTTAGCGGGGTTCATCTTGAGTTGATGCGCCCGCATGAGATCGAAGACTGTCTTCAGGTCTTGTAGGTGATCTCCTTTGTGACGGCTCTTGACTGCGATGTCATCAACATAGCATTCGACTGTCTTGCGAAGATGTTGACGAAAAATGGTGCTCATAGCTCGTTGGTATGTGGCACCAGCGTTCTTTAAGCCGAAGGGCATTACTGTGTAGCAAAAAATGCCCTTTGGAGTCCTGAATGATGTATGTTTTGCGTCATCGGGGAACATCTTGATCTAGTTGTAGCCCGAATACCCGTCCATGAAAGACATGCGTTCGAAGCCACATGTGTTGTCGATCATCACGTCGGTGATGTGAAGCGGGAATTCGTCCTTCGGACAAGCGGAGTTGAGATCCCTAAAGTCGATGCAGACTCGAATCTTTCCATTCTTCTTGGTGACAGGGACAACGTTAGCCACCCAATCCGGGTGTTGTTCTTCACGGATGAAGCCACTGGTCAAGAGTTTGTCCACCTCCTGATCGATGGCGTTCATGATGTCCGGACGAAAACGTCGCTGTTGTTGTTTGATAGGCTTGGCATCGAGTAAGATGTTGAGCCTATGCATCGCAATCTGAGGATCAAGTCCTGGCATGTCTTCATAGCTCCAGGCGAAGACATCAATATATTCTTTAGCCAGTTGGATTAAAGACTCCCGGTCTTCTCATTTTAGGCTTTTGCTGATGAAGATGGGTTTGGAAGAAGATCCATCCCCAAGGTCGATCTGCTCGACTTCGTCTTCGGTAGGGGGTTCGCCTAGCTCAAAACGAGACTCCCATTGTTCTCCTAAGCGTTGCACCCAGGGTTCTTCTTCGAAGAATTCTGGCGCTTGATCATCGCCTTTATCTTCTTAAGGTTGAGCGGATGTCATGTTGGCTGACAGCACTCTCTTGAAGACTGAGCCGATACTGGTATCGGAATCCCAAGTTGATGCTTCAGACGAATGAGAATGTTCTGCTTCTTTTGCCTCCGAACTCTCTGGAGTTGATGGCGGCGTGACATAGCCTATCCCCCGTCGAGTCCGATTATAGTAGTCATGCGGCTTTCCTTTAGGTGTTGGAAGCCGGAGTGTCACGACCCGCACCCTAGAAAAAGGGCACGAGAAGTGGGTACGTCCAGCCTACGCCGTAGTGTCGGCGGTAGAACGCTATCCTAGGTCTGATGCATCTAACAGTATAAGGCTAAACAGTTTATACTCCCCGAATGGGGGTGACATAGCAGATACAGACTCAATCACATCTAAGGTAGAGCATGATAAGGATAGATAAAACATGAAATTCGAAAGAGGTACAACAGAGAGAAATCTAAGTGTCTAAGATACACAAATCCAGAAATACATCTCAAAACTCAAAACTCAGATACAGTAATCCATAAAGTAAATACAACTTCAGACAATTGAAATAACTATCTAAACAACCTCTAATGTGTCTCCTCTACGCTAGCAGGCAACCTCCAGCTATCTGTAAAATTTATCAACAGGTCCAGTCAGGATGGGAACGAGCACATATCTCTAAAATAAGTCATAGCAGGTTAGGAGTATAAATCATGCAATAGAGTAAAATACAGGAAGTGCTAAATAGGAAGTACGAGTAAACAGGAGATATTTTGTAACTGAAAGTAAATACATGATAGTAGAGACTGTAAGTGGCTACGTGATTTAGGGCACAATGGTTATGTAAACGGCTTGGGGGCACATAAATACAAATAAGGAGGCACATGAATACAGCTACTGGGGATAGTGATCACATAACCAATTCTACTCACCCCGCCCCAATCAATACACACGGATCCGTTCAAGTTATATTATAAGCACATGAATACAGTTAAGATACGTGAACTCATATAATGAGTAGTACATGAGGCACAAGATAAGCACATGAAAGCACATGAAAGCACATGAAGCACATGAGAACATGTAAAAACATGAACTAGTACGAGTACAAGGAGTACCTGATGCACATGATAAAGTACATGAACATAAAATACTCGATGCACCCGTAGAGGGATAACATCTCAGGAAAGGATCCATATAGTACTAATCCGTGAAGATACGTGTCAGCATCAAGTAGAGTAATCTAGAGCAAGAATATAATCCAGATAAGTATGAAAAGATCAGAGAATGTACTCGCCTGGTGTCTGAATGTCCAAAGTAAATATACTGTCCGAGGAGAGGTGTCTAGCTCCTAATCAGAACAGCACAAGTCACAACATGTCCAGAAGGGTAATATAAAGCACTACAATGCATTCTACATGAATCTAGGTCAAACTACGCCAAAGTCAACCCTTGGTCAACTCTGGTCAACTGCACTAGTCAAACTAGGTCAAACTAGGTCATGTCCTAACCCAGCAAGTCTTACTAGGCCTAACAAAGACTATCCTAGCAAGCACACATCAATACAAGGCTATACAAGCCAACATACACCTAACTCTATATAGCATGCAATTATTCAATACTCAAATAGGCAAGAATTCACATTAGATATACACTAGATAATCTATTACTTTAAGCTATACATGTCTACACATATATACACATGCATATATTGGTATTCAACATTAGGTCTATAATCATGGTATTTCAAATGGCTGTATAAACTTATATATTACAATACAATATGCTAACATATATATAATATACATACATAGCTAAGTTAACTATATTCATAAATACTTATTTAAGAGGCTATGTGTATGTATGTGAACATGGCAAAGGGGCATTAAATGGGCATACATAGTGTATACATATCAAAGAGTGTCAAAGTGTAAGTGAACAAAGTGTCAAGTGTGATAGTGTCAACATAGTGTAAGGGGTACATGAGGTAATATAGGATTTGTGTTAACATAGAACATTACATCTCATTAACTTGTATATTGCATATATTACATCTATTATTACATTACATTCATGCTTGCATTCATTCATCATTCATTTATTCTCTTGCACTACTATATGCACCATACATTACATACTATGGAACCTACATATTCATTACAAGCCATACTTATACATGCTTACATTAGATAGGATACTTACACCTCATACATCATTTATTTAACCATTTACTCATTCTTGCATTCTCTATTTAGTAACATAATGTATATACATTAACATGGGTTAAAATCAAATAGAACATTATATTACACACAAGGGTGCACAAAATACATATGCCGAATAGTAACTCCTACTAATAATCAATACTGTACCACCTCAGCATGAATTAAATTCTAGGATTAAAGTATGTTATAGATCTATGTGTTAGCTTTCTGAAACTTTAAACGGATCGCGTTTTTGTTTCCGAAAACTCCCAGAATCGCAAAAACACCGAGAACGTGTTTGTCTTTCGTACAGCTGACACTCAAATAATTCTCCAGAAAGTTACAGAATGAATTAGGCCTATTAATACATATTTTTAGACAGCTAACTTCAATATGCTTCTTTTAAAAAAACGGGAGACTAAACCGAGCTTTGAGCTAGAAGTTATGATATTTCTAAGTTAGGGCTGAAATTAAAAACGTGGATAAAAATCATGACGGATTTAGATAGTTTGAGCCAAAAGAATACACAATATATATCCTAGTTATCCACAACAATAATAGCAATAATAATATGAGGAACCACACTCACAAACTTGATTATATAATCATCATGAACCGTTTATTACATATATAAATATAGATACACTCTCATTACAATATATATATATATATATATATATATATATATATATATATATATATATATATATATATATATATATATACACTCTCATTACAATATATATATATATATATATATATATATATATATATATATATATATATATATATATATATATATATATATATATATATATACACATACATAAATCTATATATGTAACATGAACACATCTATAAGAGATGCATGAATGAAATGTAAAGTACTCAAGAACACGTCTCTACATATTCAAATCTGAGATTTAATATGAATTAATTCATTTAATCAATATTTTAAATATAAAGTGTGTCCAAGTTTGGGGGTTTTCTCCATGGACACAAGACACAACAATAATACAATAGAAATCCCTAAAGGACACATAATGGACACAAGAGGACACAAAAATAGGGACACAACAATGGGGGTCATTCCTATGGTTAAAACTTTCCTAAGTGCAAAATGGAGAAATAAATGAGAAGAAAATATTACATAAAGGAGAGAAAATCCAAGGAGAAAGGCTTCTTCCTTGGGAGAGCTTGAGAGCACTTGGGGAAGAAGACTTCTCAAAGAAAGGAAATGAGATGGGAGTCCTATTAGGGCCGGCCACAATGGTTATATCCCCCATTCATTGAATATTACAAGTTTGCCCCTCCCTTAGTTACAAGTGTTTAAAACAATTTTAGTTAGGGTTTGGGGGTAAAAGGGTCAAATAAAAAAACTCTAAATGGTTAACCTAATAATTAGGATTATGACTAATCTTTCTAACATGACTAATTAAAATGTGGGCCATGGCTAACTAATGCATGGGTCCAACTAGAGTCTAAGTTACCCCGGGTCCCCGTTACAAGTCGGATTGAGATGAAATTCGAACCTGACTCAAATAACCCCAAAACAATATCATAAATAATAAAATAAATATCAAAATAATTCAAAGAGGTCAAATGCAAAATATCCTTAGGCCAGAAATGACATTAAAATATCATAATCACATGGTTAGGCTCTAGGTCAAACAGTCTCTAGGGTTTCACTAGCAAAACGTCAAAACCACAAGTCATTGATTTAAATAATTTTAAAATGATTTAAAATCACCAAAATCATATCATGAATTAAATATCATTATTAAAATAATTATAAACACAAAATTTTAAAATTACTCTTATTTGGAAAACTGGGTGCTACAACTCTACCCACCTTAGAAAAATTTCGTCCTCGAAATTTAAGATCGATAGTACTCCTTCTAGAGCCTCTAACCTACCCAATATCTAAGGTAACACTTCCTAACACTGGAATAATAAACGGACATCTAGATAGTGTCAATCTAGGAATACCTCCAACACTGCTCTGCTGTACGGCGGTAATGGAACTTCAATAAAATATGGACTGGAACCTATATCCAAGGGACTGGACCTATTTCAAAGTGGTCTTAACTAAGGATGGAAAGGAACTGATCATAGGCTATAGGTATGCTCAAACTATTATCTTCCTATTAACCATCTATTAATACATTCTATTACCATAGGACGATGCTTTACTAAGACATATAGGCCCCTATCTCTCATAACACATTTATACTCACCAAAAGACTAGTACATCCTATCAAGGCTGATACTATAATCTTTCATAAATCTTATAAGCTACATGTTTATAGACACACATCCCCACATCAAGGACTAACCTATATATATCTACAACAGATACTAATGGGGTGACGTCCCTATTTCCCAACAATCAAGGTCTTAAGAAAATTTATCTAAATCATGCAATTTGAAGGAATAGTATACAAGGTCAGGGCATACCATAGCAGTTGGAAGTCTCACCTAGGTACACTAATCATTCTAGATCAAAACAGTACTATGGTATCAACACACAAACAATCTAGGGTGTCCTAATTGGAAAGGTAAGGGAACAACAATCATCAAGGTTGTAGGGCTGTCTACTATCCTATATAAAAATTGGTCATTAACAAGCAACTAAGAAATTATTAAAAGGTTACTATTCCATAAAATGGCAAAAATTAAAAATTTAGGCACAACAAATCACAAATAGATTTTTGTCTTGACACGATCTAAGTTGATCAATTTCGGGATAAAACGAGATTTGGGCAAGAAGGAAAATCAATGAAATCAAAGTATGAGCACGAGCATCCAATGACGGAGATTCAGGTCATGATTAAATTTAATTCGATTGAGTACGAATACGAGGTTCATAGGCGATGAAAAGATTTGAAGGAGAATTGTCAAGGCTGTCGCGAATGAGACTCTAGGGTCAAGTTTAACTATGTCTCCATTCTCGTAGATTGATACATGAAAAAGTAAACCAAAGTGCAATAGGTTGATCAGACCATCATGTACCGGTTCTGATTAGACAATATGTTAGTGGGTGGCCACCCAATAAAATATGTCATGACCAAGCTCGAAAATAGATAAGCTTGCAAAACTAAGGCTAATTTAGCAGCACAAGATATAAGGGTGGTAATGATGAAAGGAATTACATAGTCCAAGGTTCTTAACCAAACGGGTCAAGTAATCAGATAAGGTACAAGGTTAAGCATCTAAGGAAACAAGCAGAACACCATCACATGTCGGGTTGAAAGAATTGAGTCAAGGCTGGATTTCTAATTGAAATAAGAAGAAATTTAGTATAATGGTAGAGGTTATAGTTTAGCCAGTTGACCAGAAAATCATATCAAGAAAATAGAGTACAAGAAGACGGGTTTTAGTGGGACATGATATACCTACACGAAGGTGAGCTCGTCTAGGTCTTGCATATAAGATTTGTTGGAGGGTAACAGCTAGTATTACATTCCGAATATCAAAGTCACGATAAGGAACGTCAAAGGATCTCAATTAGAAAGTGGAAGTTCAAGAGGTGGTAATTAATGCACAAAAATAATGAAGATAGAGTTAGTCATTTGCTTCTGATACTCTTAAGTTCATCTGATCATAACTTGCCAATCATATCTTTATCTCACCAGTCTCCTTATAAAAATTTAACCTTTACTTAAACCCTTACCATGACTACCGTAGGTAATTCCCAATTTCCAAACACCACTCGTGAAGCACAGCCCTCACATTTAGGAATCAACATTAACCATTTATTTAAATTTCCAAGTTCTTTCACCTTGTCTTAAATTTGACCCAAAACCTCTAAATCCCGTTTACGAATTCCTTGAACTTGTTCAAATTGTTCTCCTCGTATTATTTAATTTAAATCTCTAGGCCTTACAAAACTTATCTTCCATCATAAAATCAACTTTCGTATTTTTTTTGACATACACCCTTAAATATTATTCTCCTAAAAATATTTCATAACAATCTCTAAACTTCCATAACTTTGTGTTCTCTCTATCCCTAGTCATTTTCTCGCAACATCTTGTTTAATATCCTTATTAAACACAATTAACTTCTCTTTTCCATTACTAACCTTCTACATAGCCTTAGGGTAAAACCTCCCAAGAATCAATAACCAGAATTTCGTGGTTCTCCAATCTCGGTTGACCTTGAATATCCTTATCAGTTTTGAATACACCTATAAACTATCTCATAACCCCAAAATTTTCTCTAAATGTGATTGTTTCCAGATTGGTAGTATACATCTCTTTATTCTATTTGAGACCTTTACCATATTTCTATCTCAAGTTTCCATATGGAACACTCCACATTTGATTTCCTTTAGATCATCATATAATAACCAGTTACGTCTTCTCTGAGCTACATGATTTACGTCACTTCCTTAGCCTTTCCCATGCAAAAGATACGAAGATTCAAGGGTTTCGAAGTACATCTGGTAGGGATGACAAGATATAGGTAATTAATGTAATGAGACAGAGTTTAAGATAAGAGGTAAATAAGAATGCAAGAGAATAATGGCGAGAAAGAATAATGAAGATATGTTCCTTCTCATCGGTTCAAACGAGAGGAACCCATCAAGCTTAAATTCAATAGCAAGGAATGAGGGTGAATCCAAACAAGAGGAAAAAGAATTCCAATTGAAGTTCAAAATGAGTTTCTTAGGGGTCGTCCCAGAAATCTCTCAAAGAATCCTAAGTGTGATTGAGTACCTTGGATTTGAAAATATTAATCTAAAAACAAAATTAAATCAACAACTACAAAATTTTATCAAAATCATCAACTAATACCAGGATTCAAAGTTCTACAATGATCCACAAAATCAAATTCAAATCAAGAAAAAAGGTGAATCAAAATAAGGAAAAGGAGTTTAAATCGGAATTCAAAATGAGATTCTCAAGGGTCATCCCAGGAATCTCTCAAGAAATCCTAACAGTGATTGAGTATCCTCTCATCCTAACATCTTAATTTATATATCCTATAACAGGCTCGTAGTAGTACAACTAAGTCGTTGCGCTACTACGAAATCGTACTAATGCGAATCTCGACCTGCATGGGCCACCACTAAAAATGTGTCACGACCCGCACCCTAGAATAAGGGCACGAGAAGTGGGTACGTCCAGCCTACGCCGCAGTGTCGGCGGTAGAACGCTGTCCTAGGTCTCATGCATCTAACAGTATAAGGCTAAACAGTTTATACTCCCCAAATGGAGGTAACATAGCAGATACAGACTCAATCACATCTAAGGTAGAGCATGATAAGGACAGATAAAACATAAAATTCGAAAGAGGTACAACAGAGAGAAATCTAAGTGTCTAAGATACACAAATTCAGAAATACATCTCAAAACTCAAAACTCAGATACAGTAATCCATAAAGTAAATACAACTCCAGACAATTGAAATAACTATCTAAACAACCTCTAATGTGTCTCCTCTAGGCTAGCAGGCAACCTCCAGCTATCTGTAAAATTTATCAACAGGTCCAGTCAGGACAGGAACGAGCACATATCTCTAAAATAGTTCATAGCAGGTTAGGAGTATAAATCATGCAATAGAGTAAAATACATGAAGTGCTGAATAGGAAGTACGAGTAAACAGGAGATATTTTGTAACTGAAAGTAAATACATGATAGTAGAGACTGTAAGTGGCTACGTGATTTAGAGCACAATGGTTATGTAAACGGCTTGGGGGCACATGAATACAAATAAGGAGGCACATGAATATAGCTACTGGGGATAGTGATCACATAACCAATTCTACTCACCCCGCCCTAATCAATACACAAGGATCCGTTCAAGTTATGTTATAAGCACATGAATACAGCTAAGATACGTGAACTCATGTAATGAGTAGTACATGAGGCACATGATAAGCACATGAAAGCACATGAAAGCACATGAAGCACATGAAGCACATGAGAACATGTAAAAACATGAACTAGTACGAGTACAAGGAGTACCTGATGTATATGATAAAGTACATGAACATGAAATACCCGATGCACCCGTAGAGGGATAACATCTCAGGAAAGGATCCATATAGTACTAATCCGTAAAGATACGTGTCAGCATCAAGTAGAGTAATCTAGAACAAGAATATAATCCAGATAAGTATGAAAAGATCAGAGAATGTACTCGCCTGGTGTCTGAATTTCCAAAGTAAATATACTGTCCGAGGAGAGGTGTCTGGCTCCTAATCAGAACAGCACAAGTCACAACATGTCCAGAAGGGTAATATAAAGCACTACAATACATTCTACATGAATCTAGGTCAAACTAGGCCAAAGTCAACCCTTGGTCAACTTTGGTCAACTGCACTAGTCAAACTAGGTCAAACTAGGTCATGTCCTAACCCAGCAAGTCTTACTAGGCCTAACCAAGACTATCCTAGTAAGCACACATCAATACATGGCTATACAAGCCAACATACACCCAACTCTATATAGCATGCAATTATTCAATACTCAAATAGGCAAGAATTCACATTAGATATACACTAGGTAATCTATTACTTTAAGCTATACATGTCTACACATATATACACATGCATATATTGGTATTCAATATTAGGTCTATAATTATGGCATTTCAAATGGCTGTATAAACTTATATATTACAATACAATATGCTAACATATATATAATATACATACATAGCTAAGTTAACTATATTCATAAATACTTATTTAAGAGGCTATGTGTGTGTATGTGAACATGGCAAAGGGGAAAGTGAGGGTTAAATGGGCATACATAGTGTATACATATCAAAGAGTGTCAAAGTGTAAGTGAACAAAGTATCAAGTGTGATAGTGTCAACATAGTATAAGGGGTACATGAGGTAATATAGGATTTGTGTTAACATAGAACATTACATCTCATTAACTTGTATATTACATACATTACATCTATTATTACATTACATTCATGCTTGCATTCATTCATCATTCATTTATTCTCTTGTACTACTATATGCACCATACATTACATACTATGGAACCTACATATTCATTACAAGCCATACTTATACATGCTTACATTAGATAGGATACTTACACCTCATACATCATTTATTTAACCATTTACTCATTCTTGCATTCTCTATTTAGTTACATAATATATATACAATAACATGGGTTAAAATCAAATAGAACATTATATTACATATAAGGGTGCACAAAATGTATATGCCGAATAGTAACTCCTACTAATAATCAATACTGTACCAACTCAGCATGAATTAAATTCTAGGATTAAAGTATGTTATAGATCTATGTGTTAGCTTTCCGAAACTTCAAACGGATCGCGTTTTTGTTTCCGGAATCGCGAAAACACCGAGAACGCATTTGTCTTTCGTACAGTTGACACTCAAATAATTCTCCAGAAAGTTACAGAATGAATTAGGCCTATTAATACGTATTTTTAGAAAGCTAACTTCAATATGCTTCTTTTAAAAAAAACGGGAGACTAAACCGAGCTTTGAGCTAGAAGTTATGACATTTCTAAGTTAGGGCTGAAATTAAAAACGTGGATAAAAATCATGACGAATTAGATAGTTTGAGCCAAAAGAATACACAATATATATCCTAGTTATCCACAACAATAATAGCAATAATAATATGAGGAACCACACTCATCATGAACCATTTATTACATATATAAATATAGATACACTCTCATTACAATATATATATATATATATATATATATATATATATATATATATATATATTAATATATATATATATATATATATATATATATATATATATATATATATATATATATATATATACAAATCTATATATGTAACATGAACACATCTATAAGAGATACATGAATGAAATATAAAGTACTCAAGAACACATCTCTACATATTCAAATCTGAGATTTAATATGAATTAATTTATTTAATCAATATTTTAAATATAAAGTGTGTCCAAGTTTGGGAATTTTCTCCATGGACACAAGACACAACAATAATACAATAGAAATCCCTAAAGGACACATAATTGACACAATAGGACACAAAAATAGGGACACAACAATGGGGGTCATTTCTATGGTTAAAACTTTCCTAAATGCAAAATGGAGAAATAAAAAAGAAGAAAATATTACCTAAAGGAGAGGAAATCCAAGGAGAAAGGCTTCTTCCTTGGGAGAGCTTGAGAGCACTTGGGGAAGAAGACTTCTCAAAGAAAGGAAATGAGATGGGAGTCCTATTAGGGCCGGCCATAATGGTTATATCCCCCCTTCATTGAATATTACAAGTTTGCTCCTCCCTTAGTTACAAGTGTTCAAAATAATTTTGGTTAGGGTTTGGGGGTAAAAGGGTCAAATAAAAAAAACTCTAAATGGTTAACCTAATAATTAGGATTATGACTAATCTTTCTAACATGACTAATTAAAATGTGGGCCATGGCTAACTAATGCATGGGTCCAACTAGAGTCTAAGTTACCCCGGGTCCCCGTTACAAGTCGGATTGAGATGAAATTCGAACCCGACTCAAATAACCCCAAAACAATATCATAAATAATAAAATAAATATCAAAATAAGTCAAAGAGGTCAAATGCAAAATATTCTTAGGCCAGAAATGATATTAAAATATCATAATCACATGGTTAGGCTCTAGGTCAAACAGTCTCTAGGGTTTCACTAGCAAAACGTCAAAACCACAAGTCATTGATTTAAATAATTTTAAAATAATTTAAAATCACCAAAATTATATCATGAATTAAATATCATTATTAAAATAATTATAAACACGAAATTTCAAAATTACCCTCATTTGGAAAACTGGGTGCTACACGGAGAGGAAGATGTCGACCCTTGCCGTAGTTCAGGCCTTTGTTGCTTTTTAGGTCGTAGCCCATCTTTTGGATGAGGTACTTTGCCTTATCCGTGTACCGATAGACTTGTATTCTGCCGGTATCTGGTTCTGGCTCGAGTGGCGGGAGGTCTTGATGACGCTCGACTTTGCCGAAAATGATGGATTCTTCGTCTCGACTCCGCGGTGGGACTACAGAATAGACCCCTTGGAACGGGACTACTCGATTTACATGATTGGCGGTCGTTATTTGTGTTTGCAACGACCGTAGAGCGTTATCTAATGTATACATGGCATTCCAATGTGGAAGACTAGAATAATTAAAAGATACTATATTATTGATAAAATACGAGATTTTATCCCGCGGGATTACATTGTCCAGAGAGGGTGCATCTACATCAGCAGAGATATATTCCCCTAGCTCTTCATCTGTAAGTACTGGGATTGGCTCGGGAGTATCCACCACAACTTTAATTTCGATGGTAGCTTCGTCGGGTTGGGCGTTCTGTTGTGAACGCGTTTGTACAGGAAGAGCCTCTTCTGCAGAGGAAGAGACCATGCGGCAAGACTTGATCTTCCTGTCTTTGGTTTTGGAGGCAGAGCGTACCTCCGGTTGAGTAACCTCGGAGACGAGATCAGGGTGAACCCATAAGATCTCTTCCCGAGATGTGGTGAGGGGGATGAGTCCACTCACGTTGTCACGAGTAGGTGGTAAGTTAACCACCTCCATTGTCGCCTTAGGGATGGAGACGACGCCATCTTGTGTTATAGTTGACGGCAAGGTGCCGAACTGGAGCGACACTACGTTGGCCGAAACCGTCTTCTCCTCGTAGTCGACGGAGATAACATCCGTATTGATCATGCGCTGGATGTAGTTTTTGAGGACGTAGCAGTCCTTGGTTGGATGTCCGACAAACCGATGGTAGTGACAGTACCTCGGATTGTCCACTTTTCCAACCTCGTCCGGACGCTTCGGGTCCGGCAACTTGAGCTTATCACCCTGCTTCAGTATCTCAAAGAGTTACAGGGTATCTTCATCGTTGAAAGAGTACACCTCCTTTGGCCTTGGTGCAAGTGGAGGCTTCTGAGTAGGTGCTGATGCACCTTTTGAGGCATTGATAGTCAATGCCTGTTTCCCTTTCGTCTCTCGTCCGGGGTTGTTGGCTGCAAGCCGCTTCCCCTTGTCTTCAAAGGCGGGAAAACTGACTCCCAGAAGACGAACATTGGCCACCTTCTTTTCTGCGGCCTCGGCTTCGATGATCAGGGAACTCCAGTCGGAAGGAGGAGTAGAGTTGAGCCAGAGTTTGACTGCAGGCAGCATGTTCATGCTGCAGAAGGAGAGGAGTGCATGTTCTGGCATGCCCGGGGGCAGTCAGAAGCAGGCATGTCGAAAGCGTTCGATGAATACCCGAACTGTTTTTTTTTCCTTCTGGTGCATCTCTATGAGAGATGCCATTGTCATGTCCTTCCCGCCGTCATAGAAACGGTCGAAAAAAGGTACATCAAATCGTCGAAGGACGATATAGAATTGTCGGGGAGGCTGCAGTACCAGTCGTACGCCACTCCTTTTAGTGCACCGACAAATATGCTGGTGAGTAGCGCATCCTCTTTCGGGAGATTTCCCGTCTGAGACTGGAAATACGTCAGATAGCGACGCGGAGAGTCTTTTCCGTCGTATGGCGTCAGTGTTTTTGGTTTATATTTGGGAGGATAAACCACTTTATTCCATTCGAGGGGATAAGGTTGGGGGATGCCCATCTTTTGGCGCTCCTCTTGTCTCGTCTTGGACTCAAAGCACTCTCGCAGGTCCCTGATTATCTCGACCACGTCTTCCATGGAGCTGGGAGTCGGGAAAGGTGGTACCACCTGGAGTTGAGCATTCGAGGGCTCCGACGTCCGGGGGGCTTCGCGACGATCCGTATCCAAGTATACCCGTTGAAGGGGTACACTTGACTCTTCATTGGCCCCTGGGTCAGGACCGGTAGAAGGTGTCCTGGCCAAAGCTGACCGTATCTCAAATACTGCTTGAGTCAGTGTTTGTATAGAGGCAGAGAGGGTCTTGAGTCCTCCCTCCAAGGTATCCATGCGCTGGACGAGGTCTGGTGGCGGCACATCAGACTCGGTATCACCTCCAGCCATGTAGACTGTCATGACACGGCTGGTGTCCGATGGATGAGTTAAGGCTTCGCTTTCAGCCTCACTCTCCTGTAGAGGAGTTGTTGTTCCGGGAGCTTCGTCTTGGCTACCCCCAGCTATGTTCCTGAGGACTTCTTCATCTTCGAGACTCGGATCCGCAGGGGCTAAGCTACCCCCAGGTAAGTTTTGGGGGACGCCTTCATCTTCGGAAGAAGTATCCGTAAGGGCCTGACTACCTCCAGTCATGTCCTGAAGGACTTTTTCATCTTCAAGATGCCGGTCCACAGGGGCTAGACGACCCCCAGCTACGTCAGGGAGGCTGACTTCGCCCTGAGGATGAAGATCCACCCCAGCTGTGCTTTGGAGGATACTCTCGTCTTCGGAAGGAGGATCAACAAGGGCTTGACTACCCCCAGCTTCCTCTAAGAGCTGCTTCCTCCTTCGAGTGCCTTCGAACACTCCGGAGGACGAGACGGTTGTTTTGGATTTCCTCGACTGGCTCTTGGACGAGGAAATGTCAGTCGTCTTTCGGACTGACGAGGAGTTGGAGATTACATTGCATGAAGCGACCTCTAGTTCTGGCTCCTCTATTGTTGACACTTTCTTCTCGAGACGACGTCGGAGAGGTGTCGATGACTGCAGCCGCTGGAACACCGACTGTCTTGGTGGGACTGCTGACTTGCAACAGCAGTTGATGGTGACCACAGCACAAGTGTGCCCGGTGAAAGGCGCATCGTGCTTGACAGTCGACTCTCCTGATCGGCGCTTGTGAGTGATCATGTTACGCAGATTGTTGGAGGAGAGTGCTACCTTCGTACCCCCTTCAAGCGCATGGCAAGGCCAAGCACCGGGGTGGTCAGGTGAATGCTGCACCCCCTGGTCCAACACCAAACAGGTGCTCAGATCAGTAGTGGGGGAACAACCTTTAAAGTGACTTGAACGAACCGCAGACGCACAACCCGAGGGGGCGCGGGGGTTCAAGACCACTGGGTTTGCCTTACTCGACTTGGTTACGAACGCAACAGATGCGCCCAAGTGAGATAAGGACTTTAAAGGTCGGCTCGTTTCTGGTACAGAAGCACCTGAGTCGACCTTATACAGCTTACCATCAGCAGCACGCATGATTGTGAGCGCATGCTTCTGGCTTACTGCTGGCATAGCACGTTTGGGACGCATGGCCCATGCTGCCTTGGACTTCTTCGTACCAGGCCGCTGGGGCGCGTAGTACTCAGAATCCAAATTCTCCTCGTCACTACAGCGAGTGAGTCTGTCAAAGACAAAGACCTTCTGTGGCGCATCGGAGGTGATGCGCGGGGCATTGGCTGTGCCCCTGCTCCGTCGACGCATCTTCCTCGCCTGAGAGGGAGATGGCTGGGGAATGTGGTCAGCCGCACGTTTCCCCGAGAGATGCGCTGTACCGGTGGGCACATCTTGGTTGCTGAGGACGTCAGCAGGAAGGGAAGGCTGGATCAGCGCTTCCCCTTCGGTGGTGGTGCCAGAGGCGTCGACCTTGTGCACCCAGATTTGGCGAGACTTCTTCGATTTCGGTAGCCGCTTCGAAGGACTCGTACTGCCTTCAGAAATGAACTCCTCATACACTTGTTGATTGAGGCGTACGACCAGCATCTTGTGGGAGGAGCCCACCTTCATATCTTCGGATTACGATACAGCTTTCTCGGTGGAGGAGAAAGAGGTCCCCAGCAGAGTCGCCAGCTTATTTTCTATTAAAATCTTTTGATTGCAAATTTCAATGCAAACAGAACAGTATTACAATACAGGACTTAGACGTAGTCCTAGGAGTACACTTTTGTTTATCTGGATCCCTTGTGTCGATGGAGCGAGTGGTAATGCGTTGACTCCGTTGACGATCTGACAATGGTTATCGGTTCTCTGAAGGTTTGGATTGCTCTGGGTGCCGGAGCTTGCTGAGAGAAGGAAGACGTTGAGTGTTTGTATCTGCCTCTCTGGTTGTGCGATGTCTCTGTCTGTCTACGAATGTTTGCCTATGTGTGTGTGTAGTTCTGGAAGAAGAAAATGATCCCTCTATTTATATAGTCTGCAGGCTGGCTGCTCATGCGCGCATATGTAGGATGCGCTTGGACGCGGGGATGCCACGTGGTGATTGCTGATGGAGGCGCATAGACGATGCGTCCTGATTGACGGGTTGAATTCTTCATACTGCTGTTGTGGGCCGACACGTAGCAGAGAAGGGGATTTTCTGTTACTGAGATCTTGGGTGAATCGAGTCAAAGGACACATGTCATCGGCCCATGGCTCGGAGATCTCGGATTTGGTGGGGAATGATCTGGTAGGATGCGCCTGGGATTGGACGCATGAGGAGACTTTGGCTCGTAACCTTTGGGAGTCACGAACCATTCAGGGCGCATGGCTTTGGAGGCGCATACGAAGCTCCAGTAGTGACTTTACTTCTGTCTTTAGGGATCAGAGAGAAAGTCTGAGACGCATGGCTTTTGAGGCGCATACAGAGCTTCAGTAGTGACTTTACTTCTGTCTTTAGGGATCAGAGAGAAAGTCTGAGACGTACGGCTTTTGAGGCACATGCAGAGCTTCGGGCGCAAGGCCGCGGAGGCGCATGCAAGTGGTTGGGCGGCCACATGGCTTGTAACCGCCGGAGGAAAGTAATGATGATGCTGACGTTGGCGACGCTTCGTTTTCTGAAAAAGCTGTCAACTGTTCAGTCCTCGCGAGGTGTGCTGCCAACGCTGTCAGACTTCAGCATTTAATGTTCTTTGACAAGTGATGGACTGTCAGAGTGGGCGCATCGATCGGCGTTCCACTAGGCGCATGGGGCCGCATGTGAGCGCATGCTTGTGAAGCGCTTGGTGCTGAGGGGCGCGTCTGTGTGATGCGCGGTCTGGCCGGCGTATCCGCTCCGTTTGACACATCTTTTGGTGCGACTGTTACGTTCTTCGAGTGCTTTAAATAGCCGTTTTTTGACTTGGCCGAATTCTAAGCGTCAGGTTCATCCATTTAATGCAAATTTATTGCACGGGATTCGGAGAGCCATCCACTTGGCGCATGGATTTGATTTGCCCGGCCTATAAATAGTGGCATGGAGAGAGTTTGCTTCTCGTTCTCTCACGTCTTCCCGAAATGAACTTGTTTACCTCGAGTGCATTCTGTTGATGAGATGTTCCCGAGGGTGAAGATGCGACATATTTTCTTCATTGATGTGCTTAAAGGTGACTGTTACATCCAAAAGTCAGAGTCGAGGGCTTCTGAGGCAGGCAGAAGGTGCCTGTTGCATCCAAAGATCGGGATGCACGAACCTCGTCTCCGTTATGTGGAAAGAGCCACAGATCGAAATTGCGGTGATGCGGCTTTGGGGGCTCTTTCTTCCTTCAAAATGGGTGTTGCCCATTCTGGTTGTGTTGAAAGCTGCTCCTTTAGCCACGGTTTTGATTACGGTCTTCCTTCGCCTTTGGAGGCTCTTTCGAAGCCTCCCCTGGCCACAGGTTGGCTTGCGGTGCTCTTCTCTTCCTCGGTTTGGGGAGCTCTTCCTCCAGCTAGTGGGTTGATTGCCACCCTCATTCTGCTCAATAAATGCTTTATTAGTCGAAGCATTTAGACGGCGGTGAGCCTGGCTGGAAGGGTGGCACATAACTGAGCTGCTGAAGGGATACACATAACTGAGGATGCACATAACTGAGCTGCTGAAGGGATGCGCCTGGCTGGGAGCGCCTGGTGGGATGCGCTAGAGAGCGTATGGTGATGCTGCGCCTGGCTGTAGACTTAGGCTCTTTTTTTTGTAGAAGTTCTCCTTTGTACAGCCCTTTTTAAGACATGTAATAGACTTTTATATGAAATAAAAATCTTCTTTTAATGTCTCTATTCTTGTTTTGCTGTGTCCAAGTACTTTTGTCTGAACTTCCTGGCGCATGTAGTGTTTGGCGCATAGGATTTCTGATCGTGAAATTCCATGCTTCTACACTTACCATCTTTGATATTAATTTAATGCATTCTAGCTGTCCTCCTTTGATATAATCCTTCTTGTGCCATATTGATATCTTCCTTTCAATCTATCTCCAGGATGGTTATGACTCATTCTCCCGGTGAGGAGCACGGGGAGACGGAGAGGTCTGCTACCTCTGGCGGACAGGCTCCAGTTACTTCCCCTGCAGTTGGGACTTCAGTAGGGGCTCTCGGGGGGTACTCCTCCAGCGCTCTCGATGACTGTCCCTGGGGTCACTGCGGGTGCTCTTCCTGCAGTGCCAGGGGCTACGACGGGAGCTGTCGGGGGTGTTCCTCTTCCTCCTCCTCAGCAGGGGACTCCTCCGATGGTGGTGGGAGCTGTTCTTCCATTGCCTCCTCTGCCCATAGATATGTTGAGATGCTTGCATTCTTTCAGCAAGTGCAGGAGTCCCAGCGGGCCCAGCACGAGGCACAGATGAGACAGACTGAGGCCATATGCCAGGGCATGGAGGATGCCCATAGGTTGGCCCTGGCTACGGAGGAGCGTGGGGCTCCGCAGCGGGAGGTGCAGCAGCAGAAGTCCGGAGACATCCAGGCTTTCAAGAAGATGGGTCCGAGGGATTTGAAAGGGACCGAGGGCATTGTATATGCTGATGACTGGCTCGAGGATATCGAGCATCAGATGGGGGCCTTCCGCCTGGCAGACAACCTGAAGGTCGAGGCGGTTGGCTTGCAGTTATTAGATGTTACTCGGACATACTTTTGGAACGAGCCGGCTCTTGCAGAAGAGGGCCACACTTGGGCTGAGTTTCGGGCCCTGTTCAGAGAGAAGTTCTTTTCTCCAACAGACAAGATCGGCCTAGTACGGTAGTTTCAGAACCTGCAGCAGGGCAGTATGACTGTGGAGGAGTATGCGGCGAAGTTCGGCCGGCTGAGCCGATATGTCGAGTACATGGTGAGCGACCCAGTGATCCGAGCAGAGCGCTTCTGGAAGGGATTGACATGGGATATCAAGATCCTGATCCCTTCCTTCTATGCGACATATGCAGAGGTCTATGTGGAGGCTCGGAAGGTAGAGAGAGGGTGGGGCTTGAAGCCGAAGAGGGATCGTGAGTTATTTTCGGGGGCCAGTAGCAGCACGGGGGATGCTAAGCGCCCTCAGCTTCAGCATCAGCCGTTCCAGCATCTTCAGCAGCAGGTGCAGGCCAGTGCACCTGTCCAGAGGGTTCATCAGCGTCAGGGGCAGGATGATCCTCCGTGCCACTACTGCAAGAAGCCCGGTCACCTCTTTGAGTTCTGCAGGAAGAGGTTGGGGTTGTGCCTCTTCTGCGGTGCCGCTGGGCATCAGATACGGGAGTGTCCTAAGAACTTCCGTGTCGCTGGAGCAGCTCAGAGGGCACATGTTCCGAGGGCACCAGCTAGTGTGCCTGTAGTTCAGCAGCGGGGTCCACTTCCGACCCAGCAGCAGCAGTTTGTCCAGCACCGCCAGCAGAGGGGTGTTTAGGGTAGAGCTTTTGCCCTTACAGCTGAGGAGATGGAGCCTATAGCGGATGTTGTCGCAGGTTCTGTTCTGCTCGATTCTTTTCCAGCTTTAGCCTTGTTTGATTCTGGTGCTACGGAAGGTTTTATGTCTGTTTCTTTTGTTCTTAGACACAATATCATTGCTGAGTATCTTGGTAGGACTTGCAAGATTATGACTGGGAATGGCATCATCCTGGTTAATAATGTTTGCAAGGGGCGAAGAGTTTCTTTGAGAGGTCGGGAGCTGAGTGCGTGTTTGCTCGTAATGCCGCTTCCGAGTTACGATGTGGTACTCGGTATGGACTGGTTGAGCATGCACCATGCTAGCATAGATTGTAGGAGAGGCATGATTCTGTTCAGGCCGCCGGGAGAGCCGAAGTTTGAGTTCACCAGGGGTGCAGCGGAGCCAGGAGATGGATTCTGCGGAGCGCCGGGGCCGGTGTTGCCACATCCACTTATTGCTGAGTTCTTGGATGTCTTTCCCGAGGAGTTGCCCGGGATGCCGCCGAATCGTGATATTGAGTTTTCTATAGACCTAGTGCCGGGCGCTGAGCCTATCTCACAGCACGTCTATAGAATCAACAACAGTGAGTTAGCGGAGCTGAAGAAACAGGTCGATGAGCTGGAGGACAAGGGCTTTATCCGATCTAGTTCTTCACCTTGGGGCGCGCCAGTTCTTTTTGTCCCGAAGAAGGATGGTACGGTACGTATGTGCATTGATTACAGGGCGCTCAACAACCTTACCATCAAGAACAAGTATCCTTTGCCAAGGATTGATGACTTGTTCGACCAGTTGAGCGGGGCGAGGGTGTTCTCGAAGATTGACTTATGTACCGGGTACCATCAGTAGAAGGTGAAGCGGGATGACATTTTGAAGACTACATTTCGGACCCGTTATGGCCAGTATGAGTATATCGTCATGCCATTTGGGTTGACCAACGCTCCGGCGGTATTTATGAACTTGATAAACAAGGTATTTCATCAGTACCTTGACAAGTTCGTGGTGGTCTTCATTGATGACATTCTCATCTATTCGAAGATGCCAGAGGAGTACGAGGAGCACCTGAGGATTGTGTTGGACACTCTCAGGAGGGAGCAGCTGTATGGGAAGCTGTCGAAGTGCGATTTCTTCTTAGATCGCGTGGAGTTCCTAGGCCATGTTGTCTCTGGCGAGGGGATTTCAGTGGATCCGAAGAATATTTCTGCAGTGCAGTCCTGGTCTACGCCGAGCTTAGTAGCAGTGGTTCGGAGTTTTCTGGGCCTGGCAGGTTATTACCGGAGGTTCGTACAGGACTTTTCCAGGATTGCCCAGCCGATGACCCGACTTACCAGGAAGGACGAGGAGTTTGTTTGGTCCGAGGAGTGCCAGGCCGCCTTTGAGGAGCTGAAGATGAGGTTGATTACAGCTCCTATCTTGACGCTGCCATCTGGATCTGGTGGTTATACGATCTACAGTGGTGCATCAGGATAGGGTTTGGGTTGTATACTTCAGCAGCACGGAAAGGTGATTGCCTATGCATCTAGGTAGTTACGTCATCATGAGAGGAACTAACCTACCCACAATCTGGAGCTGGCAGCGGTCATCTTTGCTTTGAAGCTGTGGAAACACTATCTGTACGGAGAGCGAGTTGAGATCTATATAGATCATAAGAGCTTAAAATACGTGTTTACCCAGAAGGAGCTGAATATGAGGCAGAGGCGATGGTTAGAGCTGATGAAGAATTTTGATATATCCTTACAGTACCATCCGGGGAAGGCCAACGTGGTCACGGATGCTTTGAGCAGGTATCCCGTGGCCATGTGTTTGACGATGGATCGTCACCTTCTGGCAGATCTGGAGAGCTTGGGCATAGAGGTGATAGTTCCTGGGTTTGAGGAGCAGATGTGGGGTCTCCAGGTGCAGTCAGAGCTGATGGACAGAGTCCGAACAGCTCAGTTTAAGGATCAAGCTCTGAGGGTCATCAGGGAGCAGGTCCGGGCAGGACTGTTGGATGAGTTCTCTATAGCGGGAGATGGGTCATTGAGGCATGGTACCAGATTGTGTGTGCCGAGCGGAGGACTTCGGGAGGAGGTTCTTCAGGAGGCGCATCGTTCTCAGTACTCTATGTATCCTGGAGACAACAAGATGTATAGAGACTTGAGACAGCATGTTTGGTGGTATGGCATGAAATGCGAGGTGGCTCAGTTCGTTTCTAGATGCTTGGTGTGCCAGCAGGTGAAAGTCAGGAGGCAGAGACCCGGTGGATTGCTCCAGCCACTACCCATTCCTGAGTGGAAGTGGGAGCATATCACTATGGACTTTGTATCTGGGCTTTCGCGCTCTCCAGGAGGGAAGAATACGATTTGGGTCATTGTTGATCGATTGACCAAATCGGTGCACTTTTTGCCTTTCAAGGTGGTTTGTCTACGAAGAGGTTGGCCGAGATGTACGTGCGGCAGATAGTCCGATTGCACAGGGTTCCAGTGAGTATAGTCTCAGATCGGGACAGCCGATTCACTTCCCACTTCTGGAGGAGTTTGCAGCTTAGCTCGGGCACATCGTTCAAGTTCAGCACCGCATACCACCCCCAGACAGACGGGCAATCGGAGAGGACGATTCAGACCCTCGAGAATATGCTTCGTACCTATGTCTTGGACTTCGGGGGGATCTTGGGAGGACCACCTTTACTTGGTAGAGTTTGCTTACAACAACAGCTACCAAGCCAGTATAGAGATGTCACCTTTCGAGGCTCTATACGGACGGAGGTGCCATACTCCCTTGTCTTGGGATGATGTCGGCGAGAGGGTTTTGCTTGGCCCTGAGATGGTAGTGGATGCTGCAGAGAAGGTCTGGGTTATCAGATATAGACTTCGGGTGGCACAGGATAGGCAGCGGCATTGGGCCGATAGCCACCGGAGGCCGTTGGAGTTTGAGGTATAGTTTAGATTTTTCTAGTATTTGAGTCTGATTGTGATTGTTTTAGATCAAGCTCTAAGCCTTGTGTTTTGTTCTAGGTTGATGATCTTGTGTTCCTTCGGATTTCTCCGATGCGTGGCACGATTCATTTTGGTGGTGGCGGGAAGCTTAGTCCACGATACATCGAACCTTTCCGTATCTTGGGCAGGGTCGGTGCAGTGGCTTATCGACTGGAGTTACCGCCCGCACTAGAGGGAGTACACAGCGTGTTCCACGTGTCGTAGCTGAGACGGTACGTGGCAGATCCCAGTTACGTCTTGGACCACTCCGAGATCGAAGTGGGACCGACACTCAGCTATCCAGAGAAGTCGATTGAGATCTTGGACCGAAGAGAGAAGATGCTCCGGAACCAGGTCATTCCCTTGGTTCGCGTTGTATGGAGACACCACTTTCTAGGTGAGTTTACCTGGGAGAGAGAGGACGACATACGGGAGCGATTCCCATATCTCTTCGAGCCTTGAGGTAAAATTCTTCGTTTCCTTCCTTGTTCTATTCATGTTGCTGTGTTAGTTCTCATTCAATTTCGAGGATAAATTTTTTTTAGGAGGGTAGATTTGTCACCCCTAGTTTTCGAATTAGGTGTATTTTTGTCATTTTCCAAGTTTTATAAATTTTTGGAAATTTATTTGATTTTATAGGATTTTTAGGGATTTGTTTGATTTAGTTTGAATTTTATCCAATTTGGACTTAAGTTGGAGACCCGGGTAGTCTGGACACTAGTGGGACCCACATACTAGTTGGGCTTGGCCCACATGCCATCCTAACTAGACTAGAAACCATAAACCATACTCCCATGGCTTAACTAGTCATTTAGAGACTTAATTAGTCAATTTAGAGTTAAACCAAAAACAAACCGAACCAAACTAAGTCTATTGGGTGTGGAGGCCTAATGGGTCTCCACCCAAACCCATTAAGCCCCCCCTTGGCCGGCCATGTATAGGCAACCCTCCCCTCTCTTTCCTTCACCACAAAGTAATCTCTCTCTCTTCATTTTACTCTTTTCTTTTGAAGCTTCTTCTTCCTCAAGGAAACCAATTCTAGGTATGCTCATTTAACCCTCATTAATTCCTCTATTTTATTTACTCCTTCACAATAAATGTGGCGGAGATCATTCTCCACATTATGACCATAGCTTTATAGGTTTTCCTAAAAACCTACTTTAAGGATTTATTAGGGGTTTTCCTTTTTAGAGAGGAATATATATATATATATATATATATGTGTGTATATATATATATGTATTGTGTGTGTGTAGAGGAGAGTGGTGGTGGTGGTGTCAGGAGAGAGTGTGTGTTTTAGTGTGTGTGTGTCTATATATATTTACATGTGTGTGTGTGTATGTATTTATATATATATAGATATGTGTGTGTGTGTGTGTGTGTATGTATTTATATATATATATAGATATGTGTGTGTGGTGTTTGGGTTGTGTATTATTATGTTGTTGTGTGTGTGGGTGTTGGTGGGTAGTATTATATATATATAGGTAGGAGTGTGTGTGTGTGAGTGTTATATATATTATATATATATATATATATATATATATTATATATTATATATGTAGATGTTTGTGTTTGAGAGTATATATTAATATATAATTATCTATATTATAATATATAGATAGCTAGATGTTTAGATATATATCTATATATATATATATATTATAGGGAGGGAATGAAGAGAATAAGAAGTAGCAGCATCAATAGCAGTAGGAAGCAGGAGCCAGCAGCAGCAGCTACTGCAGTAGCAGCGCAGCAGCATTAGCCATAGCACTGGCAGCAGCAGCAGTTAGCAGGATAGCAGTAGGAGCAGCAGTATACGGAGAATAAGAAGAATGAGACGGAGAATAGGGAGAAGGAGAGGAGAATAAGACGGAGAATAAGGAGAAGGAGACGAAGAATAAAGAGAAGGAGACGGAGAATAAGACAGAGAATAAGAAGAAGGAGACGGAGAATAAGGAGAAGGAGACGGGAATAAGGAGAAGAAGAATAAGACGGGAATAAGGAGAAGGAGACGGAGAAGGAGACGGAGAATAAGGAGAAGAGACGGAGAATAAGGGAAGGAAAGAAGAATAAGACGGAGAATAAGGAGAAGGGACGGGAATAAGACGGAGAATAAGGAGAGGAGACGGAGAATAAGACGGAGAATAAGGAAAAGGAGACGGAGAATAAGGAGAAGGAGACGGAGAATAAGGAGAAGAAGAATAAGAAGAAGAATAAGGAGAAGGAGAATAAGAAGAAGAATAAGAATAAGATGGAGACTAAGAATAAGGAGAAGGGAAGGAAATAAGAGAAGGAGAAGGGAAGGAGAAGGGAATGTAGGAAATCAAATTAGAGAGGTTTGTGAGTGAGTCGAATTTAGTGAAAGGGGTAAATTAAGATATTGGCCTACGGCCAAGATATGGGTTTCGGAGTTCAAGATGGACTCGGATATGGGTTGACTTCCAATGCTCTATGACCAAGGTTGACCTAACTAGACGTGTCTTGACTAGAATACTTAATAGGATTTAATTTGATTTGACTTTACTTCCTAAACATAGTATTGATACGTCTTGTATCTATAGGTCCTCGAGGCGCTGCATTGGATCCAGTTGACATTATATCATATCACAGGCGAGTACATTCTCTGATAACTTTTTTCAATTTATGATAACTTTTGATTCATGTACTTAGTGTAGATAAATTATTCCTGATACATGGTTCTCACGGATGGTATTCCTGGATCTCGAGAGAGATGTTATCCTTGTTAGCTTGGGATGTATTGTGCAAGCTTCCTTGTAGCTCTTGCACAATATGTGGTCACTGATTCTAGAGAAGACTTGCTTCCTTCTCATAGAATCCCGTGCAGTGACGTGTCCTGTTTGGATCCATTTACCAGTTGGGGGTGGGGGAGTAGTAGCGTATTCCTGTGATCAAATCCATCCCGTATTCCTAAACAGTGTTAGCATATACCGCACTTATGACTAGCCATGCCAGTCTACAGGTGCCCAAGCCGATCACAAGTTGAAAATACTACTCACACACATTGGATAGATGGCTTACCCTGATTTGTGTACATACCATGATCAGTTCTACTTTTCTGTTAGCTCTAGCTCTACAGCTTACCATGCCATGATACATATATGTACACTCCATGATTCATGTCTCTATTTACAGTCTTATTGCTTTTATCCTATCTTGAGATCTGTTATGAGATATATGTACTCGTTCCATCTGACCGGATATGTTGAAAATGTTTACAGATGCAGAGGAGGGCTATTATTGCACTTACTATGGCCCACCGGACGTAATAGGTTAGAGACAGATACCCTAGATCCGCATGGTACAGTACCGCAGGGCGAGATAGCCTATCCTGTAGATAGAGTAGGTTTTTGTGGACCTTGTCTCCAGTCACTCTTGGGATGTTATTATTTTGGCTTGTATTAGAGACTTTGGACTTAGACTTGTATATTCTTTGTGTTTGGACTTGACAGGTTATATTTATTGTCGTGTTGTCTTTATCTTTCAGTATTTACTTTATCATCTTAGAGTTGTGATTGAGCACTCATATATTATCATTGCTTGTCCTCCGTTCGGAGTGACCATATTCTCGACAGGTTTTGATATTATATAAACTGTTGTTAGAGTAGTAAACCTACAACGTTCCATGCCGTTTTTACGGTGAGGGCTGGGCGTTGTTACGCACACGTGCCCTTATAGCGGGTACGGATCGTAACAAAAACCCTAGCCGCCAAAACCTATACACCTCCACCAGCCGGCGCCCGACTGCACCGGTCGACCCCTACCTGCGGATTCGCGCCTGACCGCACGGCCGACCCCTACCTGCGGATTCCGTCGATTTCGTGGATCCTGTAGAAGCCGTCCGCCGACCGAAGTCGAGGCCGAAGCCGTCCGCGGATCTTCCGTCGAAGCCGTGCCGGCCGAAGCCGTCGAAGCCGAAGCCGTCCGGAGATCCGCGCCTGAACCGCGGCGCCTGACCCACGTCTGCGCCAGTTCCGCGGTCTCCACCGATCCACGTCCGCGCCAGATCCGCGACACTTCACCACAGTTCCGCGGCACTCCGCCGCCGACCCCGTCCGCACGTATCGACCCCTGACCGCGACATCTGCCGCCGACCCCGTCCGTGCCAGATCCGGTGCCCCGATCGCGGCCGATTCATCGCCGACCCGTCCATCAGCGGCAGATTCATTTAAGTTGTACAAATTTTTGTACACCCGACATCCGCTCACCCGATGCGCTGTTTTACTTAACAAAATGCCTAAAAATTGGCTTTTGAAAGAAAACGAGAAAAAGTACAAAAGTATAAATTGTTCTGGGAAGTATTGCTATGGAAGTCTGATCTGAGAGCGATCACTTTGTTCCTTGGACCATACGATGATGATGAAGAAAACTGCTTGAAGAAGACGAACAATCGGAAGAACTAAGTCATCGGAAAGGTATCGAGCAACGGCACTGATGGCACAGTCGAATGCTTTCTTGCTTTGCTTCACCCTGTTCTTGAGAAAAAGTTAAAGAAATACTTCTGGGAATATCACTCTGGAAGTATGAGTTTTCTCAGAATCTTCTCTCCTGTATCTCTGTTGATCTCTTGATGTTGTCTGTGTTGAAAATAAGTCTATTTATAGATTTGATCCTTTGTGCGTAAAAAGCAACAAAATAGGGTCTCTACGCGAGTAACTGTCACCACGATGTAAATCATCCTCTACGCACGTTGACACGCGTCCCATGTAGATTTTTGATCTCTACGTATGGTGACACGTATCCCACTACTTCAACAAAATGGGGAGAGCACGTACACACGTTCCTCGATAAGTGTGGCATAAAAGCCACGTAAGCAAACCACGTTCTCATGTAGTCAGGAAAGCTCGGGCGTAAAATGACCCAAAACATACTCCCTGCGTAAAGTAGCAGACTGGGCGTAAAAAACTAGCCAAAATAAACTTCCAGCGTAAAGTGGCTAAAAATAGCCTTGAGCGTAAAATTAGCTCAAATAAACTTTACGCGCACATAGCCTTGAGCGTAAAAGCCTGAAATAACTATCGTGCGTAAAAGAAGCAATTTTCTGAGCGTAAAGTAACCTATCTGCACACTAAATGACAGTATTGGATTTAGTGTAAATCTAATCCTCTCGATTTCTGTGCAATCCTGCTATCAGAAAATCATTCTGTCAGATCAAATCACTCGCATTAAATGCGGCCTGACAGTCTGTCCCGGCGTAAAAGTGGAGGATAACTCTCGCGTAAAAGCTTCTTGCGTAGAGAATAGCATGCGTAGAAAGTAGCTCGCGTAGAGTCTGAGTTTGACTCAGTTTGAATTGCGTAAAGTTCTCAACTTCTTTGACTTGGTCTTTTGAAGTACTTTTTACGCTCCTATAAGACTCCTTTCAAAGTTTTCAAATTATTTTCAAATTTTGAAATACTTTGAACAGAAGCGTAAAATTTGGGATTTCACAGTCAGCGTAGAATTCGGGATATCCAACTGTCATCCGTGTAAAAATTGGGATATCCAACAGTCAGCGTAAAATTCGGGAATTTGAACCGATTCAAATTTTTTTTATAAATAGAACTCTTCGAAGAGAGATAAAACTTTACTTGTCTTCCGTAATCTCGATCTCTTACTCTTCTTCCACCTTCATACTCTTGCTTTCGATCAGATGGCTCCCAAGAAGTCCGCACCGGCAGCAAGGGCAAGAAGCCTGTCGTCGATTCATCATCGGCCGACCGCGCGAAAACCCTGTTCCATCATCAACGACGTCTCAAACCGAGCAACCATGGCCCCAGCACTGAATCAGCGCGAGTTCGTCGGAGAAGAAAACCCAAGTTTATTCTTCACGCCCACGTTATACGTGTCAGCGTAGAAACTGAGATAATTAAATACGCCCACGTTATACGTGTCATGTAAAATTAAGAACATACGCCCACGTTTATACGTGTCAGCGTAAAATTAAAAAAATACGCCCACGTTTATACGTGTCAGCGTAAAATTAAGAAAATACGCCCACGTCTATACGTGGCAGCGTAAAATTAAGAACATACGCCCACGTCTATACGTGGCAGCGTAAAATTAATAAAATACGCCCACGTCTATACGTGGCAGCGTAAAATTAAGAACATACGCCCACGTCTATACGTGCCAGCGTAAATTTCAAAATACGCTCACATCAACATATGCCAGCGTAAAAATTAGAATACGCTCACGTCGACACATGCCAGCATAAAAATTAAAATACGCTCATGTCAATACATGCCAGCATAAAATTCAAATTACGCTCACATCCATACGTGTCAGCGTAAAATTTAACTAGTAAAAGACTTTGCGTTAAAAACACAAAACTTGTACACTTTTTAAAAGTTTTATCAACTTTAATAAGCGTAAAGTTTGTATAGTCAGGAGTCTTTAATTTATGCGTAAAACTCAGACCAAATTATCTGCGTAAAATTTTAAATTAGATTTTCACTAACTTGATTTTCTTTTTTTTGGCAGTGGATTTGCAAATTCACCCACTCGCAGAAGTATTTGGCTCATCAGCTGGCATGGTGGGCTCAAATTATTTAGAGAACCTGTCTCATGTAGAATTTTCCAGTCGAATCTAGAATATCCTACAGAGAGACGACAGCTGATATCTGCTCAAGGGGACAGAATGCTACTATCCATGATAAATAGAGAACTGTTGACCTCGCTGGATGGCCAACAATTTGCAAAGCCAGCGTTCTTATTCGGGGACGATAGACTTCAAGTCACAAACACACCCCATGAAGGAGTCTTGGGTGTTCAAGTTTGGAGATAGAGCAATGTATCTCTCCGACATGGATAGAGATTATCCTCTGTCTGCCTTTATCCATGCCACCCATCCCCGACAGATGCTATGGAATTTGACTCCCAGCAGTCATGGAAGGCCGGGTAGAATCATCTTCAAGAGAGAGAGACCACTGACAGGCTACCACACCAGTACTCCCAGTGGTGGTGTTGTCCCCTTCTGTGGTCTCTTGCCAGGATTTACTCCGAGTGAAGATTCGGCTTTAGTCCAACCGGTGCAGACTCAGATGTTCATCAATAAGTTCATAAGGGCTGCGGTATTATATTCCCAAACAAACCCTAGGCTACCGGGATGGTTGACTCCATTTAACCAGAACTGGATCCAAATTAGTGTTTGGATCATGAAGAATTTCAAGACCGATTTGGAAGCCATCGGTCTGTATGAAGCAGTGGCCTCCACTAGTCAGGGTATACCACCGAACAGTAACTTGTTCATAGCCCTGATGGAGATATATATCAGTTCAACAGGAACCTTCGTGACCCCAAAAGGTAAAATGGGTCTCGCACTCCACGAGATGCAATTTATCTCAAAGCTGCCAGTGGGGAAGCCCCATATGAAGAATATGTTCCCTCCAACCGGGAACTTGCTGAAATCAGGAAAAAAAACCCTCAATTGGTTGAGGTATATAAAGAGTTGATGTGCCATTACATGATTTGCACTACTATGCACAAGAGAGTGGATCTCATCTGGCATATATCAACAAGTGGACAACATATCTCTTTTACCACAAGGATAAAATATCCAAAGATGATAAAGAAGATTCCAGGAGAACAAAGCTCCAACCATCAAAACTAGTTCAACAATCCCTGCTGATAAAATATGGGATATGATGGTTGGCTACAAATTTTCGAATAAATATTTGTCCACCAAGATTGGGGAGTTCCCTGCCGGAACCGAAGCCTTGAGCTTCCTCAGATATGGCAGCCAGAAGATCTCCAGGAAAGCCTTACTGGCAGGCTTCCTTTCTCTATGGTTGACGAGATGGGTTGTACCGGGGACCGGTACAGTTGATAGAATCCACCGAAACGTGCTATGGCCAGTGGTACGTTTGGTGTTAAAATCAGAATCAACCTGTTGTCGGCAATGGTGTGCCGAATAAACACAGGTTTGAGGACTTTTGGCGAGGAGCTAATCAACAATGCTCCTCACCGGAACGTATTTCCTAGGATAGAAATGCCCTACACTTACTTGATGGGATGGCTGTTGCACCACAACTGTAATTTGTTGCCACCAGGTCCGGGAGATGATGCAGAGGTCTTCCTCCAAAAGTTCAGCAAAGCTACATGGACTGCCACGACAGTGGCAGATACCCGAGCAGTATTAATTATTCTTATGGTTGGAACTTTTTCTGTATCCGGCCACAAGTTCCAGCCGACTGCTTCGGCGTTTAATTTGAAGATGAAGTTGAAGGAAGAACCTTACTGTCTGCGCCAGTTTTCAGATGGCTATAGTCCATCAGACCCTCCCATCTGATGTACAAATGAAGACAGTTGTGCGTTCGAACCATATCTACCAAGTAGGTTCGCTCGCCAATTTGGATATGACCAACTTCATGTTGGTAATCCCTCTACCAGTTTCCGTCATTATGGGAAACTGATTGATGGTGGGAGAGGTTGGAGATATTTTAGCACCGCCTGTACCGGTGCCAAATTCAAAGTATCAACTGCTACCAGCACCACCGAGCTACTATACTTCATACGTATGCTCACTTTTATGCTTCCATCCACTCCTTCGCCCATGGCTACAACTTGAGAGGTAGTCTAAGATGGCCCAAGAAAGGAAATGTTGAAGAGCCAGTCAGGGTACCATCTGACATACCTGACGACGCTGCTGTTCCAGATCAATATCTGGAAGTTATCCCTACGGGAGTTGGAGAAAAAGCTGCAGAACCTATCATTATTGGCAAGTCCCAAAAACAGAAACAAGGTGCAGCCGTTACTTTTCCAGAGAAGACCCCGAAAAGAAGAAGAAGGCTACACCAAAAGACCTTCTAGATCAAGAGCCACTACCCCGGAGAGTGACACTCAGGTGGATAAGCCGCAACATGTTGCATCTTCTTCAGTTCACCCTGGAGAAGGATCTTCAGCATCTCGACCAGCAGCACCAACAGAAGCTGCGGTAGTCCTATCTCCGGGATGTCTCAGCTCAACACTTCACTTGACTTTGCCAAAAAAGGCACAAGTCATTGAAGATGTTGCTTCAGTACATACCGTTGATCAAGAGCCCATCCCATCCGATGAACCAGCTATTAATTTTGATGATGAGGACTGGGATGGGGATTTAACGCGTACTTGGCACGTCCTACACCTACTACAGGTAAATATAATTTATACAAAATCCATACAAAATTATGATTTTTGTATATTAACTTATTTTGTTTAATTTTTGTAGGTGTTATTATTACATCAAAGCCCGTGGCTCCTCCTCCCTCAAGAAGATATTTATGAGAAAAACGCGGAGTCTGAAGAAGAGGCTTTCTCTTCAGAAGAAGAAGATGCTCCAGAAGAATGTTCTCCATCTATGGAGATACAACAAGAGCCAGAGTTCAGGCTCAGTCAGAATTGTCCTCTCCTGCTGAGGACAAGGATAAAGAACAAACTACAGTAGAACATACTGTAGATGATGAAGAGGCTACTGAGGAAGAATTAAACTTCAACGAAGAATCAGTTGTAGAAGGACTCACTACAACTGAAATACTTGAAGATCCTACAGAGCTAGTAGCTGAAGAAGGTGATGAAGGCATACTCAAGTCACCAACTGAAGCTGGGGAAGTTGTAATAGCATCCTCCATACAAGTTTCTGAAGAGACAATGCCTGAACCGGAATCAGCTGCCACAACTACCATTCCACCCACACTAATCACCGCCATCGAAAACTCAAGTAGTTTCAGCTCCAGAAATGGCTGGAGTAACAAATGTTGAAGATACTATTCCTGAAGCTCCTGGGAATCAGTTGGCCTGGTGGGTAGCAGTGACAACAATGTCTTCATCTCAGCCTGCTACCAAGGCAACATCTGCTCCTAGTCTTCAAAGAAGAGATTTGATAGACATACCGCAACGCCGAGCTCGAGTGCAGAAATGAATCTCTTAGTTGAGATTCATACTGAGACTTTTTACAAGACTCTAGTAGCTTTGATCAAGATGGTCCTGAATAAGGGCCTCAATTGTGAAAGCTTGAAGGCGTCTATCTTCTTACAATCAGAAATGTCGCCATGTTTAATGATGCAGCGAGAGCAGCGGCATTGGAGAAAGTCGTAGAGGGACTTGAACAGACCATCAAAGAATATCTGAAGCTGTCAATTGAAACTACTGAAAGTCTCATCCAAGAGGAGTATGACGCTTTATCAGCTGAATACCTCGCTCGGGAGACGACTTTCAATGAAGCCCTCCATGAGTACAGTATAAAGGTTGCCAAAGAAAAACTTTTTTGGCAGGAGCAAAGCCCCAGCTGATAGCCAGAGGGAAGCCTATGAAACCTCGAATATGAGAATTCATCAACAAAATGATAAAATTCGAGAAGTTGAGGCTGAGCTGGCTCGCTTGAAGGCGGAGAGGGATCAGCTGATCATAGCTCGAGACCAGCAGCTTACACAGATCGATTTTGGAAGAAAAGTTGGAGCCGAGTCTACCATCAAACCCTTGACGAAGCCAAGGATAAGATGATAGTCACTTTTGCTGGGCTTTCTCATATCTGCACACCCGAAGCTCGACGCTCCTTAGCTACTAAGAATGTATTGAGCTCTCGTAAAAAGCGTCTAGCAGAGTTGCAGAAACTGCTAAAAGACTTATCTGCTCCCTTAGGCAAATAAAGAGCTTTTGTAATCTTCTATCTTTTTTATTCTGTAATATTTACAAGAAATGAATAAAATATTTTTTGTGATTCCATCATTTATTTTGAAATTAAACAATAGGTATTAGATAGAAAACACTTATCATAGGTAATATGGACATGACAAGTCTTCTAAACTCAATAAATTATATCTATCCAGAGGTATTGTGGACATGATAGATAATGAATCTCGTTTTCTGTTTAGAGTATACGATACTATCAGAGGTATTATGAACGTGACAGATCATAACAACTCAAAGAAAAATAGATTAATATCTATTCAGAGGCCAAATGGACATGATAGATAGGAAAAGAAGTAGATTTAATATTTATTCAGAGATCAAAAAAGGACATGATAGATAGTAAATCTCTCTTCTCTTTTTTTTATCAGTTGGTAAGACAGAAGATCAAAATTTTCTTTTAGGAAGACAAATGATCAGCTTAACCAAACATTGGTAGCTGGGGAATACAGAAAAAATTCAAACATAATATTTCTTCAAGAATTTGCCATTGATCGGCATCATAAGCAAATCTCCATTAGGTTTAGACAACCTATAGGCACCATTGGAGAATACCGACTCGACTACATAGGGACCTTTCCATTTTGCTTGGAATTTCCCTTTGCTCTTATGAGTCATCACCATCGGTCTTCGGACGGCTAGAACTAGCTCACCGACTTTAAATACCCTCTCTTTCACTTTACGATTGAAAGTTCTAGATATACGGGCTTGATATAGCTCAATGTGCTGTTGTGCTTGAAGACGCTTTTCGTCCAATCCTTCAAGTTCTTGGAGTCGTAAGCGATCATTGTTCTCTGTAGTTAGCTCACTAGTAATAGCTATTCTAAGAGATAAATCTGGATTTTCAATGGAAGAACAGTCTCACATCCGTAAACCAGTGAGAATGGTGTAAAACCAGTCGGAGTTTGGACTGTCGTTCGGTAAGCCCATAAACATTCTCCAAGTTTCTCATTCCAATCACGTTTGTTAGAAGAGACGAACTTTTTGAGAAGTTTAATGATTGTCTTGTTGAAAGCTTCGGCCAAACTATTAGTACTGGATTATAAGCCGTAGAAGCAAATTTTGGATCCGATTCTTATCACAGAACCGATAAAATGCCTGACTGGCAAATTGTGGTCCATTCATGAATTATTCGTCGGAATCCCGAAACGATAAATAATATGATGTTTAATAAAGCTAACCACATTAGATATTTTTACTTCAGCAAGGGGAACTGCTTCCGCCCATTTAGAAAAGTAATCGGTTATAGCCAATATAAACCGATGTCCCTTGACAGAAGGAGGGTTAATTGGACCAATAATTTCCATGCCCCAAGCTTCGAAGGGCCAAGAAGCTGCTGTAGAATGTAAAACTCAGATGGTTGATGAATAAAATCAGCATGAATCTGACACACTTTACATCTTCTGGCATAATCTACAGCATCTGCTATCATGGAAGGCCAATAATACTCCATTCTTCGAATACGATCCTGTAATTTCGGACCCGGTTGATGAGCACCACAGACACCATCATGAGCTTCACGAAGTGTTTGCTTAGCTTCACTCTCTGAGAGAACGCGATATAACATATATAAGAAGAATCATAATAGAATCGAAATGATCGTCTCTTGATTGATGCAGCTTCTTTTAGATCTTCAGATAAAATCCCATGGACCGCATAATCAATGAACGGACTTCTCCAATCCCTTTGTTGAGAACTTGATTCTGTAGTATAACTCTGTTCAATATGCAAGTTATTCTTTACACAGAATAAGTCTCGATCCAACAAAGTGATGGTATTTTGTCTTCTAATTAGAACAGCTAAGTCTGCAGCTAAACTAGGAAGAGCATCAGCTTCTAAGTTTTGAGAACGTGGTACGAATTCGATAAAGAATCCTTTGAATAAAGGACCAATTCGATTACCACTTGATGATAAGGGATGAGGTCAGGATTTTTGACTTCATATGTCCTCTAACCTGATTAACAATCAGTTGAGAATCTCCATAAGCTTCTAAGAACTTAATCTAATTCTTTTGCTACTTGGAGACCAATCAACAAAGCATTATATTCTGCCATATTGTTAGAGCATGGCTCATTGAGACAATAAGCACGCTATATGACCATTTTGTCAGGAGAAACCAGGACGATCCCTACTTCGGAGACAATATTGCCTTTAGGTCCGACCCGTGATGCTCCATCAAAATAGTTGCCAAATGTCATCCTTCAAAGTCATGTTGCAATCCACGACTTCATCTGGAATGTCCTCATATAGTTTCGATGTCTCAGGTATAGGGTGAGCTGCTAAGAAATCAGCTAATGCTTGGCCCTTCACTGATTTTGAGGTACATAGACCATGTCATAAGAAGTAAGCAACATCGCCAGGTGGCTAACCTGGAGTTAAGAATGCTCGGTTTTCTCATCAATACCTGAATAGGATTTATTCTGGAGATGACATGGATAGTCTCCTGTCACATAATGTCGTGTCTTTTGAACAGCAAAAACCAAGGCCAGACATTCCTTTTCCACAGGAGTATACCTGTGTTCAGCTCCGACCATCATTCGACTAAGATAATAAATTGTCTGTTATGACCTTTGTCACTTTTCTGTGCAAGAAGAGCACCAAATGAATGATCCAAGGCTCGAACATATAGCAAAAATGGTCTCCTACCACTGGAGGTACCAGAACAGGTGGATTTGTAAGGTATTACTTGATGTCATTGAAGGCTTTCTGACATGCTTCATCCCAAACAAATATACTCCTTTCTTTAATAGATGGGAGAAAGGTTGACATCTCCCAGAAAGATTGGATATAAAATCCTGATATAAGCAATGCGGCCTTGGAAGCCGCGAGTTCTTTCAAATTGCGTGGAGGACGCATTTCAAGAATTGCTTTAATTTTATCAGGATCAACATGGATACCTTGCGAAGTAATGACAAATCCCAAAAACTTGCCACTAGAAACCCCTAAGAAAGACTTAGTAGGGTTCATCTTCAATTGATGTTGACGCATCAATTCAAATACCGTCTTTAAGTCTTGAATGTGATCATCTTTTAATCGACTTTTGACAACAATATATCCACATAACAATTAACTTTTTTCGTAGATGTTCTTGAAAGATGTTGCTCATAGCCCGTTGATACGTGGCACCGGCATTTTTCAGACCAAACGGCATAACCGTATAGCAGTAGACTCCAAGGGGTACGAAAAGCAGTATGCTTCTCATCTCCGGATGCATCTTAATTTGATTATATCCTGAAAATCTGTCCATGAAAGACATGCGTTCAAAACCACATGTATTGTCTATCATGACATCGATAATCGGAAGTGAAATTCATCCTTTGGACAAGCTGCATTAAGATTCCAAAAATCTATGCAAACTCGAATTTTTTCGTTCTTCTTCATAACAGAAAATGTTGGCAACCCAGTCTGGGTGTTGTTCTTCACGAACAAAGCCACATGTAATCAACTTTTTGACTTCTGCTTTAATTGCATCCATCATGTCTGGTCGAAAACGCCGCTATTGCTGTTTCTCAGGTTTGGTATTAGGAAGAATATGAGTTTATGTAGCAACTTTAGGATCTAGACCCACATATCCTCATAACTCCATGCAAAGATATCAATATATTCTTTAATCAGTTGTATCGACTCTTCCTTTTCATCTTCGGAGAGGTTTTTACTGATGAATATTGGCTTGGACGTAGTTTCATCTCCAACATCAATCTGGACAATCTCATCCTCTGTAGGTGGATGTCGCTGTTCAAAACGAAGCTCCCATTGAGTGTCCATTTGTGTAGCTCCCCTTCCCGGAAATTTGGGAATATTTTATTTTTAATTATTCGAATGGTGATTTTTAGATTTTGTAAATAAATATTATTTCATTTTGTGGAAGACCTACTCTAGAAACTAAGATTTTTTTTGGGTCATTGACAGTTACAGATATATATATATCGTATATGATATATTGAATTAATTAGGAATAAATGAATATATATATACATAATATTAATGTATATTTTATGTATATCTAATATATATGTATATATATATATATAAATATATGTACGTGTGTATATATATAGATATATAGGTGTATGTATAGAAATAAATTATATATGCATATGTATTTAACGCGTGTATATATTAATATGGACGTATACGTACATGTGTATATTTGTAGTTACATAATGTATGTGTAATATATAAATATATTGTATATATGTAAGTGTGTGTGTTATATATATCTATATATATATATATATATATATATATATATATATATATATATAATATATAGATATATTGTTATTAAAAAAAGGAAATAGAAAGAAATGAATGAGTAAAATCCAACCCATAGCTAACAGAGAACCCCAGGCCCAAAGGCCCACCCCCAACTCCTTTTGGCTTCTATAGCAGAGGCTATTTGAAACCAGCAACACCCGAGCACAACTTTCTTACCCGAGTTCACAGTTATATACATCATTATATCGATGAAAGGGAGAAGGAACGCGACAACAGAGCAAACCCTAACACAAACCCAGTCCGCCACCCCCAGCCACCTGGGCGCGTACCTCCGACGGCAGCGCACCGTCGCGACGTACCGCCGACGGCCGGGCGCGCAAAACCAGCGCGCGCGTACGGGAAGTTTGACAGCAGCAGGTGCTGCGCAGAGCGACTTGGCGATTGCTTTTCATCGCGCTCGGTCGACCAATGGTCGAACCGTCTTCGCAGGTTTGTCGACAACCTTACCCTCTATTTTTCCCTTCAAATAGATTCCATCGTCATGCGTTAGATTCTTCGAAAATTCGATCCAAATCGAGAAAAATCTCGAAATTCGGAATATAGAGACTGTCCCAAAGTTCCAGTTTGTGTCCCGATTTCTTGTAAAACAGTGATAGATTTCAAATCCTCTTGAAGGCGTTTATTGACAACATGTAGGGCTTCGAATCCCTTTTTACGAAATTTGATTTCATCGACTACGTGCCGAGAAATCGGATTCCGAAGTTACCGAAAAACCTGTTTTATAAATCATGAAAACGCTCCACACGACGTGCATCACGCCAATCCGGACGACGTGGTCGCATACCGAAAGGATCGAAAGCTGCGTAACAGCTTCTTGGTCGTGTGGGTTTTGGCGGAATTCAAATTGGTCGCGTGTGCCGACGAATTTGATGCGTATCCGTCAAAATTTACCGTATCGTGCACTTTGCAAATTTCCCAATTACTTTGTGTACGCTCGTCAGATCGAGACGAAACTTGCCAAGGACCGTATCGTTTTTCTGGTCCTGTATGCCAAGTTTGGTCCAATTCTGAGACTGTTGAATCGGACATCATTTTGCGGGCCCCACAGTCCGACTCAACAGGCGATTTTGTGCACGGCCTGCCGAAATCTAACTCTGGACATACGGTTGGGTTCGTATCGGAAAACCGGATCCGTAGACATGTAGTTTGATGACTTTAGAGACCGTTGACTCTGGTATACTTTTCGGTGCAAAGCGGGTCCAACGGTGGATACCGTTTTGACCCAAAATTACCGTTTTGCCCCTGTGTCCAGAATTGGACTTAAGGACATGCAATCCTAGCTAATTTGACTATTTGAGAAATTGGTATATTTATTTCAGCTTCCGAGGACTGTTGTACGGGTTTTGACTATTGTGGCATATTGAGTAGTTCAGACTATCAGTTTTACCAGCAGAGGACCACAGGCGAGTACAGTTTATTGTCTGCATTTCGATATTGATCTTTACTATATTTCATTGATTAGTCATTGGTTATGTGATTTTTTTATACTCTATTATAAATTATTGAGTCGGGAATGAGAAGTACCAAGGATGTGTGATCCGACCGTAGACCTCGTTTACTTTTATGCAGTAGATCTCTTAGACATTGTTTACTTTTATACAGTAGATCTCAAAGACCTCGTTTACTTTTATGCAGTAGATCTCGTAGACATTGTTTACTTTTATGCAGTAGATCTCGTAGACCTTGTTTACTTTTATGCAGTAGATCTCGTAGACATCGTTTACTTTTATGCAGTAGATCTCGTAGACATTGTTTAAATTCTACAAGTAGATCTCGTAGACAGTGTTTATCTTTCATGCAAGTAGATCTCATAGACCGTGCGGTGTAGTGTCCCAGACCGATCACATATCAAAGGTACTTCTAGTAGTTGGGGAAAGTATTTGGTGTCTATTTATTTACTATGGTTTTCCGTATTTCCTGTTTATTTTCAAAACTCATAATTGATGTCTAACCTTTGTCTTATAGTCATTTTCTTTATTTGAAATTACATTCAGTGAATTGTGCTCGTTCCATTCCTGATTGGAAACCAACATTTTCAGGTTAGCCGTGGACTCACTTAGCTTGGGGAGTGACGGAAACACTTGCAGACAAAAGCCTAGAGACTAGATAGATAGTTGACTTGTAGTCACTCATTTATTTGTACAAGTTTATATTTTCTACAAATGTAAACTTGTGATCATTGTAAGTTAAATTAATTTTGTGAATGAGCATTATTTGTGATTTTGATCTTCATGGCCGTGACAGCGTTCTACCGCCGACACTGCGGCGTAGGCTGGCTTGGACACGTCTCGTATCCGTTTAAAAAAAATAGGTGCAGGTCGTGACAAGTTTTTATGGTGGCCCATGCAGGTCAGTCTTCGCAAATCATGCGAACTCGTGATGGTACTTAAGTTAGTTGTACTATTGCGAGCCTGCGGCAAGGAAATGCTCATTCACGAATTAAGATTAATTTAATTTAAGTGAATAACTAGGACTAGGAGTCCCTTATACAAATTTACCGATGGGTAGTCTAGTCCATGCAATTTAAGATGAGGGTCATTAATTTTGATACCGTGTCAGATCCCCATAGTTACACTATTACCTCTTGATAGGACGATATGATCCAATGTGGATAGATTATTCACTTGGTGAGGCAGAGTTTCCTAGAGTAATGATCTAACCTTGATGAATTATTCAATTCATTCTCTTTGCCTCTTAGATATCATCCCCATATCCTATCCGAATTATCTATATAATTGCTAGTTGCCCTAAGAATCATTATTTTACAAAGTTTTGATTTTGTTATCCATATACGGACCTCGAGTTAGTTTCGATTCAAGTTTGTCCCTCAGAGGCTTGAATACACATAGAAGAGTTAGAATGTTTGTATTTCTTTTGCCCTCAGTTATTTCCCCCTGTGCAATCTTTTATCTTAAGGGTTGTGACTGATAGGACAAATACTTACGCTTTATTTCATAGGCAATTTGTTTGAATCTCTAGGAGCTCATGGGTTTTTACGGATGTAGTTAAAAGAATAGTTGACTCGTGATGGCAGGACAGCAGCGCACTGTCGCCATTTATTTGAATTATAGAAACCATAGATTCACTGCAGCCAGCAGCGCATTGGCGAGACACGACCCCTAGAGTTGAAATGGGTTTAAGAAAATATAGGCCATAGAGTATTGCTAAAACTATAGCTAGTGGTCCTCTTGATCGTAGACACCCTTGAGCCAATATGGGATAGAGTTAAGAAGGGTTCGATTTTGTATCATGTTGAGTTACGAAACCAATGGTTTACCACAGCCAGAGTATACGGGCGAGGCATAATCCGCGGTGAAAGGACTTCAAACATGATTACAAGTTTGGGATACCATAGAGGATAGGACAATGCCATGCAAAGACGATATTAGTGGAAGTTTGTGAGTTGGGTAGCGTGTCTCTCGACCTAGCATTCTGTAGTCCTTGTGACTTACTGACGAGGATATTGATTGACGCTAATAGGTTACCTAGAATATGGAATCTAGAAGTCCATAACCTTTTAGTCGACCAAGGCTTTACGGATAAGAAGATTGTAGGATGACCGTGTAAGCAAGGACACCGGATAAGGTTTTGATTCTAACAAAACTTGAACTACTTGTGCCTCCTTTCAAAATCTCGCGTACGCGTATTTTGACTATCTTGACCAATGCTGTTATTACAGCCTAGTTTTGCAAGCTCACTCTGTTCTCGAGCTTGATTCAAGACATATGCTTAGTAGGGACGCCTGCTAACTTATTGTCTAATCAGAATCAGTGTATTATGGTCTGATCAACCATGATGCATTTGGTTCGCTCTTCGTTTAATTTCACTACATGGATGGAGATATATAGGTATCTAGGATCTCATCCGCGACTGCTTGACAATTCCTCTTGAATTATATGTTCGCCCTTGAATCACGAAATTGTATTCAGTAACATCTCCATTGAATTCTTTATTGTTTTTGTCTTTCACCGATTTGGAAAGACGAAAGCTCGTGATGGTAGAGAGATACAGAGTATCCCCATGGCTATGATAGTGGTATACACAAGTGTAGCTACCATCGGCTAGTCATATGACTGAGTTACTCGTTCTCCTCTCGACCCTCAAACTATTATTGAGACCTTCTAGCCATTCGAATTTGAGAATGATTAGGGTTTTACCCTTAGTCGAAATGCCTACCTAGGAGACTACCTATTCTTTAGAGACCAAAGGTTGCGAGTCTCTAATTATTTGCTGGAAGCTTGCCTTAACTAGCAACCCTAAGCCTTGAACCAACCCTTCCTCGACCGAAGCCACAGTTAGACATGAGATGAGTGGACAATAGGATAATCATTTACCGTGACACTCATCCCAAGATTGGTTTCCAACAAATATTGCTCTAGTTATGTAAGTTTTATTATTAAGACCTAACTAGTGTTGGAACACCACAGTCACTAGCTTAGCCAATACCATAGCTTAAATACCTGTCATATTATGATCTACCAGTTGTCAACAGCAATACACGATCACTACAACTCTTGCGACGATAGTCTGGCAGGTTGACACAAATAAAATTCACGACTCAGTTGTAGAAATCTTGTGCCGTAGAGTTGGTTACCCCGTCGATAACTCTAGTATACTAATAGAAGAGTAGGTCATTCTATTTTATCGACCATGTGTCATTGTACACACTCGTTTTCCATTTTTGAGAATGATCCTTGACTTGACTTATGTCTACCGTATTTCGTTACACCGTGCCTGATTCCTTATTAATAAGAGTCGAGGTACAATATCCTGACTTTGAAATTCTTCTAATCTCATTATTCCTAAGACCATGTCCTAGCTCCTAAGGTGGGTAGACTGTAAGCCTTCAAAAATTTTGGGATGTACGAGGATTACCGATTGATTAGAGTAATTTCCATTAGGATGGTAATTAGTACCCCCATGGACTCCCACTTTCCATCTAGATCATTTTGTGCCCCCAGTCGTGTCAATAATATTCGGGACACGAGACCAGCGGTTACCTTCCAACAAATTTTATATACAAGACCTAGGCGAGTCCACTTTTATCTAGGTATATCATGTCCCACTCAAACACGTTCCCATGTACTCTATTTTATGGTACTACTTTCAGGTAAAAAGGGCCTAGCTAACCAACCTGACGAGCAGCTAGCTCAACTCCTTGGGCAGAAACCTATTCTAGGGTACCATAACCTAGTAGAAATAGCTTATCTTGGGATCTTGTTCAGTCCATATAGATTGAGATCCAAGGTTCCTAGCCAACGAGTAATACCCAAATAGGAAACACATTAAGACCCAGTAAAGCCCATCCATGCATACCACCATTTTGGACTATAAAACCGAACTAATTGAAGTTGGTCCCTATATCTATTATATAGTCTCCACCTCTAGAATGTGATATCATTCGTAACCATTATTTCATCTACCTGGACGTCGCGATACGATCCTGTATTGCATTCGTATCCCTTGCTCGTGTTGTTAAATAACTACGGAAAAGATCACAATCTTGATTTCCCAAATTTTGTTCCATTATGAAAGCTTGTTCAGATAAAGTTTTAAGAACGAAATTTATGTATTGCACGAATCGCAGGCACCTCTAAGAAGCGAAGGGTTCTCCCAATTAGCCAGTGACTGGACTAGAGTAGCCAATATAGTAAATAAGGCAGTGGTCCATAAACTTTATTTCTACTTGTATCATCGGATACTCTTTACCGCCCTTGAAACCTCATATTGCTCTCGACTAGTTTTCCTAGCCTTCATGTCCTTCCTATTTCGGAGCGACGCGTGGTCATGCTTATTAGAGTTATCAATATTTCTTAGCTACTTGTATAAATTGTACTTGTTATTTTTGGGTTACGTGATAGATGGGAGAGGATTCTATATACCATATGCCTAGATATCTTTGGTAGAACTGTTCAGTTAGCTGGAAGATTATAAAGTTTTAGCGACAGAAGATTTGATGGACTAGTGTGACCAAAGGTGGGTAGAAGTCCTCAAGTATTCGAGTTTATAAATTTTTTTGAGAAATGAAATTTGAGGATATTGAGGTAATAGCAGACTTTGATATTTTAAGGAATAGTTATGAGTTAGAATTTCGAGGACGAAATTATTTTAAGGTGGGTAATTTGTAGCTCCCCTTCCCGGAAATTTGGGAATATTTTATTTTTAATTATTCGAATGGTGATTTTTAGATTTTGTAAATAAATATTATTTCATTTTATGTGGAAGACCTACTCTAGAAACTAAGATTTTATTTGGGTCATTGAGAGTTACAGATATATATATATTCGTATAGATATATTGAATTATATAGGAATATTGGGACATATATTTGTATAATATATATATATATATATATTTTTTATATATATATATATATATATATATAGTTTTAAACATATAGATATAAATGAATATATTATACTATATAATTAAGTGTGTATGTTTATGTATATCTAAATATATGTATATATATATATAAATATATGTATACGTGTGTATATATAGATATAGGTGTATGTATAGATAAATAAATTATATATGCATATGTATTTATACGCTGTATATATATATGGACGTATACGTACATGTGTATATTTGTAGTTACATAAATGTATGTGTATATATATAAAATATATATTGTATATATGTAAGTGTGTGTATATATATATATATATATAGAAATATAGATATATTTGTTATTAAAAAAAGGAAATAGAAAGAAATAATGAGTAAAATCCAACCCATAGCTAACAGAGACCCCCAGGCCCAAAGGCCCACCCCCAACTCCTTTTGGCTTCTATAGCAGAGGCTATTTGAAACCAGCAACACCCGAGCACAACTTTCCTCACCCGAGTTCACAGTATATATATCATTATATCGATGAAAGGGAGAAGGAACGCGACAACAGAGCAAACCCTAACACAAACCCAGTCCGCCACCCCCCAGCCACCTGGGCGGCGCACCCCCGACGGCCACGCACCGCCGCGGCTTACCGTCGACGGCCGGCGCGCAAAACCAGCGCGCGCGTACGGGAAGTTTGACAGCAGCAGGTGCTGCGCGAGAGCGACTTCGCGATTGCTTTTCATCGCGCTCGGTCGACCAATGGTCGAACCGTCTTCGCAGGTTTGTCGACAACCTTACCCTCTATTTTTCCTTTCAAATAGATTCCATCGTCATGCGTTAGATACTTCGGAAATTCGATCCAAAGATCGAGAAAAATCTCGAAATTCGGAATATAGAGACTGTCCCAAAGTCCCCAGTTTGAGTCCAGATTTCTTGCAAAATAGTGATAGATTTCGAAATCCTCTTAAAGGCGTTTATTGACAACATGTAGGGCTTCGAATCCCTTTTTACGGAATTTGATTTCATCGACTACGTGCCGAGAAATCGGATTCCGAAGTTACCGAAAAAACTGTTTTATAAATCATGAAAACGCTCCACACGACGTGCGTCACACCAATCCGAACGACGTGGTCGCGTACCGAAAGGGTCGAAAGCTGCGTAACAGCTTCATGGTCGTGTGGGCTTTGGCGGAATTCAAATTGGTCGCGTGTGCGCGACGAATTTGATACGTATCCGTCGAAATTCACCGTATCGTGCACTTTACAAATTTTTTAATTACTTTGTGCACGCTCGTCAGATCGAGACGAAACTTGCGCCAACAGGACCGTATCATTTTTCTGGTCCTGTATGCCAAGTTTGGTCCAATTCTGAGACTGTTGAATCGGACGTCGTTTTGTGGGCTCCACAGTCCGACTCAACAGGCGATTTTGTGCACGGCCGCCGAAATCCAACTCTGGACATACGGTTGGGTTCCTATCGGAAAACCGGATCCATAGACATGTAGTTTGACGACTTTAGAGACCGTTGACTCTGGCACGCTTTTGATGCAAAGCGGGTCCAACGGCGGACACCGTTTTGACCCAAAATTACCGTTTTGCCCCTGTGTCTAGAATTGGACTTAAGGACAGGCAATCCTAGCTAATTTGACTATTCTGAGAACATTGGTAATATTTATTTCAGCTTTCGAGGACTGTTGTACGGGTTTTGACTATTGTGGCACATTGAGTAGTTCAGACTGTCGGTTTCACCAGCAGAGGACCACAGGCGAGTACAGTTTGTTGTCTACATTTCGATATTGATCTTTACTATTTCATTGATTAGTCATTGGTTATGTGATTTTTTTTATACTCTATTATAAATTATTGAGTCGGGAATGAGAAGTACCAAGGATGTGTGATCCGACCGTAGACCTCGTTTACTTTTATGCAGTAGATCTCGTAGACATTGTTTATTTTTATGCAGTAGATCTCGTAGACCTCGTTTACTTTTATGCAGTAGATCTCGTAGACATTGTTTACTTTTATGCAGTAGATCTCGTAGACCTTGTTTACTTTTATGCAGTAGATCTCGTAGACATCGTTTACTTTTATGTAGATCTCGTAGACATTGTTTAAATTCTGCAAGTAGATCTCGTAGACAGTGTTTATCTTTCATGCAAGTAGATCTCGTAGACCGTGCGGTGTGGTCCCCAGACCGATCACATATCAAAGGTACTTCTAGTAGTTGGGGAAAGTATTTGGTGTCTATTTATTTACTATTGGTTTTCCGTATTTCCTGTTTATTTTCAAAACTCATGATTGATGTCTAGCCTTTGTCTTATAGTCATTTTCTTTATTTGAAATTGCATTCAGTGAATTGTGCTCGTTCCATTCCTGACTGGAAACCACATTTTCAGGTTAGCCGTGGACTCACTTAGCTTGGGGAGTGACGGAAACACTTGCAGACAAAAGCCTAGAGACTAGATAGATAGTTGACTTGTAGTCACTCATTTATTTGTACAAGTTTATATTTTCTACAAATGTAAAACTTGTGATCATTGTAAGTTAAATTAATTTTTATGAATGAGCATTATTTGTGATTTTGATCTTCATGGCCGTGACAGCGTTCTACCGCCGACACTGCGGCGTAGGCTGGCTTGGACACGTCTCGTATCCGTTTAAAAAAATGGGTGCAGGTCGTGACAATTTGCTGTGCCCAAGGATCATTCTCAAATGGCTCAGATTCACCATCAGTTTGAACCATGTTGACTGAGAATACGCACTCGATTCATCATTATAGTTTTCTCCAGAATATGAGGATTATAAAAACTGGAAGAACATTCTTCCATATTTTCTTTGTACATGTGGGGTGTATCCGATTCGATGAATTGGATTTCTTCAGAATTTGAGGATTGTGAAGAACTGGAAGAAACTTCTTCTTGTATATCCTCATTAAACATGTGAGACGGATCGTATCCTAACCCATGTCGAGTTTTCTGGTAAAACGGATTACCATATAATGGTAATCGTCTACATTTTCCTTGATTGAGACCTTGCATAGTCTTCAAATCGTATCCCATATTCTGGATAATCTTGAGAGATTGTTGACTGTATTTGTCAATTCGAATTTTTTTATTATCTTTATCTCTAAGATCATCTGTCTGAACAACAGGAATATTTTTAGCTAGACCAAACATATTTGGCGCTTGTTTTTCTTATCAGACGGAATCACGAAATAAGATTCTTCGTGGTGTCTATAAGTTACACAAGCTTGTGATGAAGCGGCTACATGAAGAAGATAGGGAGAAGATATTAGAAACCGAGAGTTTGAGCATAAGGTCCAACATTGATATGGAGGAAAGAAATTTTCTTATGGTCAATGTATAAGGTTTCCTCTGTATTATGTCATTTTTATACTGATGACTTTGATCAAGAAGATAAGTCATTCTTTCAATAAATTTGACAGCCTATACTTCAAAAGGAAATCTTCATTGATATTAGAAAGTACAGAATGATCAATATTTATATTTTTATAATTTGACTGCTACGCTTCGGATTGATCATTAACGGACCGTCATCCGTCTTCTGCGTAGACTTGCCAAGGATGATGATCAGTGGTGGTTCTGGATCATTCGTACGAGAAGTACGTCCCTTAACTTGATCATGAGAGGTTGAACTTGGCTTTTGGCAGGAATACTCACTGATTCCTCAGATGAAGCTCGAGTTCTTCCTTTAACCTTGATCATCAGAGGTTGGTCATTGACAGGTTGGGGTTGAATTCGACCTTTGACTTTAATCTTCAAAGGTTGCTCTTCTAGAGGATCTTCATTGACAGACTGATCTTCAGCAGGTGATCGATCTTCGGCCATATCTGATATCTTTTTCACATGCTCCAGTTTGTAGAGAATTGAATCCGAGAAATAGGCTTCAACACCTTTAAAAGGATTGATATCTGCGAATTCGGTCTTCACAATCCCTTGAAAATCCATGTATTTAAAGCATTGGTGGAGAGTTGAAGGCACGATGTTATGTTCATGTATCACGGTCTTCCAAGAAGGATGTTGTAAGATACATCTGAGTTGATAACATAAATTGCCATAGTTCGAAGATCACCAATTTGAATCTTCAGACGAATCTTCCTAATGGTTTACTCTTGCCAGAATTAAAACCAACTATTGTGGTACTAGTGTAAGTCAAATCACTAGTAGGAATCCTCAAAGGTCTTAGCATACTCTGAAGAATAATGCTAATAGAAGACCCAGGATCAATGTAAATCCTGTTAATTTCAGTGGATTCGATATACCCAGTGTAGCACAAAGGCCTGTCGTGCTTATTATGCTTCAACAGCATACTTCTTGTGAAGGTGATATTGGGAATTGTTCCATCACTATGACATTATGGGAAAGACACTGGTATATTGTCAGGACTCTTGAGTTGAGCTAAGCATGAGTCTGCTTGTAGCAAAGCTTCACTCAGAGTCTCCCTGCTTTCTTTAGAAAGACGAAGCAGCTCGAAGATAGAAGTCTAGCCGGAGTATTAGCTAATTGGGCTAGAATATCGAACTTGTAAGGTTTCATCACCACCCTTGATTTGAAGCAGATTTCAATGGGACGTCAAAGCGTACTACTTTTTTGTTTTCCTTTCTCAACCACAGATGACTTAGCAGGAATAGGAGATGGTTGGATTGGTATGTTTCAACTACATCCCCTGCTTCTTGGAAGATCCCTAATCTTTATGTACTCTTTCCAGATCTCGTACCAGCAAAAGTTTCTTCTTCGGACTCAGGAGAATGAAGTACCATATTGAGGATTTAGTCTTCTTTCCCTTAGTCTTCTTCTTGTGAAGATTTTTATAGGAACCACAGAACCCAATCCAACAGTAGATTTTGACTTTGAATTTGTAAAGGAAGTCGCATTCCTTTATCATAGTTCAAACCTTCTGCCTTTGAAAGTCGTAGCCTATCTTTTTCATGAGATGGACTGATTGTTGACTGTACAAGTGAATGGGAGTGGACTTTCAATAGATGGTTTAACAGAGGAAGAAGAGACAGAAACCTCTGTAACCACAGGAAAAAGAGGCATAAGACTTCTGTAGAAAGAGAATAAAAACCTCTTATAGCCCCAGGAAGAAGGAGAAATAGAAGGAAAAATCCTGTAGGAGCTTTTTCATAAGCAGCAAAGACCTGTTGTGCCCTGTATAAGGGGACACTATTCATAGCTAACCACTGCCGATGATTAAGCTTGAATTTGGTAGGAGGAGCCAAGCTTGGAGGGCATATATTCAAACCCATCAGTCTATCCTCCAAAGGAATGCCACCCATAAATGATCCAAATCATCATAGTCTGGGGTTAAAACATGTGAAATTATGTTGCAGGTTTTGACCTTTTTACCTTTCTTGGATTTTAAAGTTTACCTTTATTCTCCATTTCAGGTACTAAATCAAGTGTACCCACATGATTTCACCATTTTTCAGTGTAAGAGGCAAAAGTCCTTCATTTTGCTTTCTGACAGGCGGGATATTCACAATCTTCATCGTCGCCTTTGGAATTGGGACAATTCCATCTGGGACTTGTTGTGGAGGAAAACCTCCAAATTGAAGAGAAATCATATTGGTTGTGACCGTATGCTCATCGTTGGTTAAAGCGATGGCATTGGCATTTATCAGGTCTTGGATTTTCTTCTTTAGACATAGCAAGCCTTGGTAGGATGATTTATGTATCTGTGATAGATACAATACTTGGGATTGTCGGTCAGATTCACTCATTAGGTCTTTTCGGCTCTGGAATCTGGAGTTTGCCACTCTTTACCAGACATTGGAATATCCCTGGGATATCACTGTCATCGAAAGAGTATTCTTTTTTTGGCTTGGAAGACTCCTATTATTCGGTGTCGTTTGGGTTTTGAAAGATTAACCACTAAGGTTTCCTTCCCTTTTCCATTACGATTGCCGAAATTATTACCAGAAGAACCTTTCTTTTCTTTGTCCTCTGAGGCAAAGGTCATCCCGTGTTCATGAGACAACCTACCATTGGTCTCGGCTGAAACTGTTGCGATAATGAACGAGACGCAATATGAATTGGGAACCCGTAAAGAGAGCAATAGATGGTCACAGATTTATTTGCATGTATCAATCAATGATGAATCTGGCATACTAGGAGGCATCTTCAAAGTTGCCTGTCGAAACATTCGATGAACATCGAGTATCTTCCTTCTCCTTTGTTTATTTCTATTAAGGAAGACATGTTCATGTCCATGCCTCCCTCATAGAAACGAGAAAGAAACATTGCTTTGAATTTGTCAAAAGACGATATACAATTATCGGGTAGACTATGATACCAGTCGTAGGCTGAACCCGTCAGACATTCGATGAAAACTCGAGTGAGAAGAGCATCATTCTTCTATAGATGCACAATCATAATATCAAAATAATTGATTACTGACTAGGAGATGCCTTTCCATCAAATAATACCATCGACTGTGGTTTGAATTTCGAGAAAGGGTACTCATTCCACTGAGGAGGATAAGCTTGCTTAATCCCTAACCTCTGAAGCTGATCCTTGTGCTTCAGAACTTCAAACTGTGCTTTAAGCTCACGCACTGCTTGAATAGCTTCACTAGTTTGAGGAAGCACATTCGATTGAATAGTTCTGGATGTACCGTGACCCCCACCGGAGGGGCACATCTTCTGGAATGACAGGATCTGGAGATGCAGAATTTTGATTGACAGCAGGCTCTTGAT
>JANAVB010033017.1:36202686-36333737 GCA_029216955.1 Iris pallida
GATTCCGCGCCTGACCGCACGGCCGACCCCTACCTGCGGATTCCGTCGATTTCGGGATCGTAGAAGCCGTCCGCCGACCGAAGCCGTCGAGGCCGAAGCCGTCCGCGGATCTTTCCGTCGAAGCCGTCCGCCGCCGAAGCCGTCGAAGCCGAAGCCGTCCGGAGATCCGCGCCTGAACCGCGGCCGCCTGACCCACGTCTGCGCCAGTTCCGGCTCTCCACCTCCACGTCCGCGCCAGATCCGCGACACTTCACCACAGTTCCGCGGCACTCCGCCGCCGACCCCGTCCGCACGTATCGACCCCTGACCGCGACACTCTGCCGCCGACCCCGTCCGTGCCAGATCCGGTGCCCCGATCGCGGCCGATTCATCGCCGACCCCGTCCATCAGCGGCAGATTCATTTAAGTTGTACAAATTTTTGTACACCCGACATCCGCTCACCCGATGCGCTGTTTTACTTAACAAAATGCCTAAAAATTGGCTTTTGAAAGAAAACGAGAAAAAGTACAAAAGTATAAATTGTTCTGGGAAGTATTGCTATGGAAGTCTGATCTGAGAGCGATCACTTTGTTCCTTGGACCATACGATGATGATGAAGAAAACTGCTTGAAGAAGACGAACAATCGGAAGAACTAAGTCATCGGAAAGGTATCGAGCAACGGCACTGATGGCACAGTCGAATGCTTTCTTGCTTTGCTTCACCCTGTTCTTGAGAAAAAGTTAAAGAAATACTTCTGGGAATATCACTCTGGAAGTATGAGTTTTCTCAGAATCTTCTCTCCTGTATCTCTGTTGATCTCTTGATGTTGTCTGTGTTGAAAATAAGTCTATTTATAGATTTGATCCTTTGTGCGTAAAAAGCAACAAAATAGGGTCTCTACGCGAGTAACTGTCACCCACGATGTAAATCATCCTCTACGCACGTTGACACGCGTCCCATGTAGATTTTTGATCTCTACGTATGGTGACACGTATCCCACTACTTCAACAAAAGGGAGAGCACGTACACACGTTCCTCGATAAGTGTGGCATAAAAGCCACGTAAGCAAACCACGTTCTCATGTAGTCAGGAAAGCTCGGGCGTAAAAATGACCCAAAACATACTCCCTGCGTAAAGTAGCAGACTGGGCGTAAAAACTAGCCCAAAATAAACTTCCAGCGTAAAGTGGCTAAAAATAGCCTTGAGCGTAAAATTAGCTCAAATAAACTTTACGCGCACATAGCCTTGAGCGTAAAAGCCTGAAATAACTATCGTGCGTAAAAGAAGCAATTTTCTGAGCGTAAAGTAACCTATCTGCACACTAAATGACAGTATTGGATTTAGTGTAAATCTAATCCTCTCGATTTCTGTGCAATCCTGCTATCAGAAAATCATTCTGTCAGATCAAATCACTCGCATTAAATGCGGCCTGACAGTCTGTCCCCGGCGTAAAAGTGGAGGATAACTCTCGCGTAAAAGCTTCTTGCGTAGAGAATAGCATGCGTAGAAAGTAGCTCGCGTAGAGTCTGAGTTTGACTCAGTTTGAATTGCGTAAAGTTCTCAACTTCTTTGACTTGGTCTTTTGAAGTACTTTTTACGCTCCTATAAGACTCCTTTCAAAGTTTTCAAATTATTTTCAAATTTTGAAATACTTTGAACAGAAGCGTAAAATTTGGGATTTCACAGTCAGCGTAGAATTCGGGATATCCAACTGTCATCCGTGTAAAAATTGGGATATCCAACAGTCAGCGTAAAATTCGGGAATTTGAACCGATTCAAATTTTTTTTATAAATAGAACTCTTCGAAGAGAGATAAAACTTTACTTGTCTTCCGTAATCTCGATCTCTCTTACTCTTCTTCCACCTTCATACTCTTGCTTTCGATCAGATGGCTCCCAAGAAGTCCGCCACCGGCAGCAAGGGCAAGAAGCCTGTCGTCGATTCATCATCGGCCGACCGCGCGAAAACCCCTGTTCCATCATCAACGACGTCTCAACCGAGCAACCCCGCCATGGCTCCGGCAATGAAGGGTAAAGCACTGAATCTTCAGCCGCGAGTTCGTCGGAGAAGAAAACCCAAGTTTATCTCTTCACGCCCACGTTATACGTGTCAGCGTAGAAACTGAGATAATTAAATACGCCCACGTTATACGTGTCAATGTAAATTAAGAACATACGCCCACGTTTATACGTGTCAGCGTAAAATTAAAAAATACGCCCACGTTTATACGTGTCAGCGTAAAATTAAGAAAATACGCCCACGTCTATACGTGGCAGCGTAAAATTAAGAACATACGCCCACGTCTATACGTGGCAGCGTAAAATTAATAAAATACGCCCACGTCTATACGTGGCAGCGTAAAATTAAGAACATACGCCCACGTCTATACGTGCCAGCGTAAATTTCAAATACGCTCACATCAACATATGCCAGCGTAAAATTAGAATACGCTCACGTCGACACATGCCAGCATAAAAATTAAAATACGCTCATGTCAATACATGCCAGCATAAAATTCAAATTACGCTCACATCCATACGTGTCAGCGTAAAATTTAACTAGTAAAAGACTTTGCGTAAAAACACAAAACTTGTATACTTTTTAAAAGTTTTTATCAACTTTAATAAGCGTAAAGTTTGTATAGTCAGAGTCTTTAATCTTTATGCGTAAAACTCAGACCAAATTATCTGCGTAAAATTTTTAAATTAGATTTTCACTAACTTGATTTTCTTTTTCTTTTGGCAGTGGATTTGCAAATTCACCCACTCGCAGAAGTATTTGGCTCATCAGCTGGCATGGTGGGCTCAAATTATTTAGAGAACCTGTCTCATGTAGAATTTTCCAGTCGAATCTAGAATATCCTACAGAGAGACGACAGCTGATATCTGCTCAAGGGGACAGAATGCTACTATCCATGATAAATAGAGAACTGTTGACCTCGCTGGATGGCCAACAATTTGCAAAGCCAGCGTTCTTATTCGGGGATACGATAGACTTCAAGTCACAAACACACCCCATGAAGGAGTCTTGGGTGTTCAAGTTTGGAGATAGAGCAATGTATCTCTCCGACATGGATAGAGATTATCCTCTGTCTGCCTTTATCCATGCCACCCATCCCCGACAGATGCTATGGAATTTGACTCCCAGCAGTCATGGAAGGCCGGGTAGAATCATCTTCAAGAGAGAGAGACCCACTGACATAGGCTACCACACCAGTACTCCCAGTGGTGGTGTTGTCCCCTTATGTGGTCTCTTGCCAGGATTTACTCCGAGTGAAGATTCGGCTTTAGTCCAACCGGTGCAGACTCAGATGTTCATCAATAAGTTCATAAGGGCTGCGGTATTATATTCCCAAACAAACCCTAGGCTACCGGGATGGTTGACTCCATTTAACCAGAACTGGATCCAAATTAGTGTTTGGATCATGAAGAATTTCAAGACCGATTTGGAAGCCATCGGTCTGTATGAAGCAGTGGCCTCCACTAGTCAGGGTATACCACCGAACAGTAACTTGTTCATAGCCCTGATGGAGATATATATCAGTTCAACAGGAACCTTCGTGACCCCAAAAGGTAAAATGGGTCTCGCACTCCACGAGATGCAATTTATCTCAAAGCTGCCAGTGGAGGAAGCCCCATATGAAGAATATGTTCCCTCCAACCGGGAACTTGCTGAAATCAGGAAAAAAAACCCTCAATTGGTTGAGGTATATAAGAGTTGATGTGCCATTACATGATTTGCACTACTATGCACAAGAGTGGATCTCATCTGGCATATATCAACAAGTGGACAACATATCTCTTTTACCACAAGGATAAAATATCCAAAGATGATAAAGAATGATTCCAGGAGAACAAAGCTCCAACCATCAAAACTAGTTCAACAATCCCTGCTGATAAAATATGGGATATGATGGTTGGCTACAAATTTTCGAATAAATATTTGTCCACCAAGATTGGGGAGTTCCCTGCCGGAACCGAAGCCTTGAGCTTCCTCAGATATGGCAGCCAGAAGATCTCCAGGAAAGCCTTACTGGCAGGCTTCCTTTCTCTATGGTTGACGAGATGGGTTGTACCGGGGACCGGTACAGTTGATAGAATCCACCGAAACGTGCTATGGCCAGTGGTACGTTTGGTGTTTAAAATCAGAATCAACCTGTTGTCGGCAATGGTGTGCCGAATAAACACAGGTTTGAGGACTTTTGGCGAGGAGCTAATCAACAATGCTCCTCACCGGAACGTATTTCCTAGGATAGAAATGCCCTACACTTACTTGATGGGATGGCTGTTGCACCACAACTGTAATTTGTTGCCACCAGGTCCGGAAGATGATGCAGAGGTCTTCCTCCAAAAGTTCAGCAAAGCTACATGGACTGCCACGACAGTGGCAGATACCCGAGCAGTATTAATTTATTCTTATGGTTGGAACTTTTTCTGTATCCGGCCAACAAGTTCCAGCCGACTGCTTCGGCGTTTAATTTGAAGATGAAGTTGAAGGAAGAACCTTCCTGTCTGCGCCAGTTTTCAGATGGCTATAGTCCATCAGACCCTCCCATCTGATGTACATAAATGAAGACAGTTGTGCGTTCGAACCATATCTACCAAGTAGGTTCGCTCGCCAATTTGGATATGACCAACTTCATGTTGGTAATCCCTCTACCAGTTTCCGTCATTATGGGAAACTGATTGATGGTGGGAGAGGTTGGAGATATTTTAGCACCGCCTGTACCGGTGCCAAATTCAAAGTATCAACTGCTACCAGCACCACCGAGCTACATATACTTCATACGTATGCTCACTTTTATGCTTCCATCCACTCCTTCGCCCATGGCTACAACTTGAGAGGTAGTCTAAGATGGCCCAAGAAAGGAAATGTTGAAGAGCCAGTCAGGGTACCATCTGACATACCTGACGACGCTGCTGTTCCAGATCAATATCTGGAAGTTATCCCTACGGGAGTTGGAGAAAAAGCTGCAGAACCTATCATTATTGGCAAGTCCCAAAACAGAAACAAGGTGCAGCCGTTACTTTTCCAGAGAAGACCCCTGAAAAGAAGAAGAAGGCTACTACCAAAAGACCTTCTAGATCAAGAGCCACTACCCCGGAGAGTGACACTCAGGTGGATAAGCCGCAACATGTTGCATCTTCTTCAGTTCACCCTGGAGAAGGATCTTCAGCATCTCGACCAGCAGCACCAACAGAAGCTGCGGTAGTCCTATCTCCGGGATGTCTCAGCTCAACACTTCACTTGACTTTGCCAAAAAAGGCACAAGTCATTGAAGATGTTGCTTCAGTACATACCGTTGATCAAGAGCCCATCCCATCCGATGAACCAGCTATTAATTTTGATGATGAGGACTGGGATGGGGATTATAACGCGTACTTGGCACGTCCTACACCTACTACAGGTAAATATAATTTATACAAAATCCATACAAAATTATGATTTTTGTATATTAACTTATTTTGTTTAATTTTTGTAGGTGTTATTATTACATCAAAGCCCGTGGCTCCTCCTCCTCCTCAAGAAGATATTTATGAGAAAAACGCGGAGTCTGAAGAAGAGGCTTTCTCTTCAGAAGAAGAAGATGCTCCAGAAGAATGTTCTCCATCTATGGAGATACAACAAGAGCCAGAGTTACAGGCTCAGTCAGAATTGTCCTCTCCTGCTGAGGACAAGGATAAAGAACAAACTACAGTAGAACATACTGTAGATGATGAAGAGGCTACTGAGGAAGAATTAAACTTCAACGAAGAATCAGTTGTAGAAGGACTCACTACAACTGAAATACTTGAAGATCCTACAGAGCTAGTAGCTGAAGAAGGTGATGAAGGCATACTCAAGTCACCAACTAAAGCTGGGGAAGTTGTAATAGCATCCTCCAATACAAGTTTCTGAAGAGACAATGCCTGAACCGGAATCAGCTGCCACAACTACCATTCCACCCATACTAATCACCGCCATCGAAACTCAAGTAGTTTCAGCTCCAGAAATGGCTGGAGTAACAAATGTTGAAGATACTATTCCTGAAGCTCCTGGGAATCAGTTGGCCTTGGTGGCAGTGACAACAATGTCTTCATCTCAGCCTGCTACCAAGGCAACATCTGCTCCTAGTCTTCAAAGAAGAGATTTGATAGACATCACCGCAACGCCGAGCTCGAGTGCAGAAATGAATCTCTTAGTTGAGATTCATACTGAGACTTTTTACAAGACTCTAGTAGCTTTGATCAAGATGGTCCTGAATAAGGGCCTCAATTGTGAAAGCTTGAAGGCGTCTATCTCTCTTACAATCAGAAATGTCGCCATGTTTAATGATGCAGCGAGAGCAGCGGCATTGGAGAAAGTCGTAGAGGGACTTGAACAGACCATCAAAGAATATCTGAAGCTGTCAATTGAAACTACTGAAAGTCTCATCCAAGAGGAGTATGACGCTTTATCAGCTGAATACCTCGCTCGGGAGACGACTTTCAATGAAGCCCTCCATGAGTACAGTATAAAGGTTGCCAAAGAAAAAACTTTTTTGGCAGGAGCAAAGCCCCAGCTGAATAGCCAGAGGGAAGCCTATGAAACCTCGAATATGAGAATTCATCAACAAAATGATAAAATTCGAGAAGTTGAGGCTGAGCTGGCTCGCTTGAAGGCGGAGAGGGATCAGCTGATCATAGCTTGAGACCAGCAGCTTACACAGAGCTCGATTTTGGAAGAACAAGTTGGAGCCGAGTCTACCATCAAAACCCTTGACGAAGCCAAGGATAAGATGATAGTCACTTTTGCTGGGCTTTCTCATATCTGCACACCCGAAGCTCGACGCTCCTTAGCTACTAAGAATGTATTGAGCTCTCGTAAAAAGCGTCTAGCAGAGTTGCAGAAACTGCTAAAAGACTTATCTGCTCCACCTTAGGCAAATAAAGAGCTTTTGTAATCTTCTATCTTTTTTTATTCTGTAATATTTACAAGAAATGAATAAAATATTTGTTTTGTGATTCCATCATTTATTTTGAAATTAAACAATAGGTATTAGATAGAAAACACTTATCATAGGTAATATGGACATGATAAGTCTTCTAAACTCAATAAATTATATCTATCCAGAGGTATTGTGGACATGATAGATAATGAATCTCGTTTTCTGTTTAGAGTATACGATACTATCAGAGGTATTATGAACGTGACAGATCATAACAACTCAAAGAAAAATAGATTAATATCTATTCAGAGGTCAAATGGACATGATAGATAGGAAAAGAAGTAGATTTAATATTTATTCAGAGATCAAAAAAGGACATGATAGATAGTAAATCTCTCTTCTCTTTTTTTTATCAGTTGGTAAGACAGAAGATCAAAATTTTCTTTTAGGAAGACAAATGATCAGCTTAACCAAACATTGGTAGCTGGGGAATACAGAAAAAATTCAAACATAATATTTCTTCAAGAATTTGCCATTGATCGGCATCATAAGCAAATCTCCATTAGGTTTAGACAACCTATAGACACCATTGGAGAATACCGACTCGACTACATAGGGACCTTTCCATTTTGCTTGGAATTTCCCTTTGCTCTTATGAGTCATCACCATCGGTCTTCGGACGGCTAGAACTAGCTCACCGACTTTAAATACCCTCTCTTTCACTTTACGATTGAAAGTTCTAGATATACGGGCTTGATATAGCTCAATGTGCTGTTGTGCTTGAAGACGCTTTTCGTCCAATCCTTCAAGTTCTTGGAGTCGTAAGCGATCATTGTTCTCTGTAGTTAGCTCACTAGTAATAGCTATTCTAAGAGATAGAATCTGGATTTTCAATGGAAGAACAGTCTCACATCCGTAAACCAGTGAGAATGGTGTAAAACCAGTCGGAGTTTGGACTGTCGTTCGGTAAGCCCATAAACATTCTCCAAGTTTCTCATTCCAATCACGTTTGTTAGAAGAGACGAAATTTTTGAGAAGTTTAATGATTGTCTTGTTGAAAGCTTCGGCCAAACTATTAGTAGCTGGATTATAAGCCGTAGAAGCCAAATTTTGGATCCGATTCTTATCACAGAACCGATAAAATGCCTGACTGGCAAATTGTGGTCCATTCATGAATTATTCGTCAAGGAATCCCGAAACGATAAATAATATGATGTTTAATAAAGCTAACCACATTAGATATTTTTACTTCAGCAAGGGGAACTGCTTCCGCCCATTTAGAAAAGTAATCGGTTATAGCCAATATAAACCGATGTCCCTTGACAGAAGGAGGGTTAATTGGACCAATAATTTCCATGCCCCAAGCTTCGAAGGGCCAAGAAGCTGCTGTAGAATGTAAAAACTCAGATGGTTGATGAATAAAATCAGCATGAATCTGACACACTTTACATCTTCTGGCATAATCTACAGCATCTGCTATCATGGAAGGCCAATAATACTCCATTCTTCGAATACGATCCTGTAATTTCGGACCCGGTTGATGAGCACCACAGACACCATCATGAGCTTCACGAAGTGTTTGCTTAGCTTCACTCTCTGAGAGAACGACGATATAACATATATAAAGAAGAATCATAATAGAATCGAAATGATCGTCTCTTGATTGATGCAGCTTCTTTTAGATCTTCAGATAAAATCCCATGGACCGCATAATCAATGAACGGACTTCTCCAATCCCTTTGTTGAGAACTTGATTCTGTAGTATAACTCTGTTCAATATGCAAGTTATTCTTTACACAGAATAAGTCTCGATCCAACAAAGTGATGGTATTTTGTCTTCTAATTAGAACAGCTAAGTCTGCAGCTAAACTAGGAAGAGCATCAGCTTCTAAGTTTTGAGAACGTGGTACGAATTCGATAAAGAATCCTTTGAATAAAGGACCAATTCGATTACCACTTGATGATAAGGGATGAGGTCAGGATTTTTGACTTCATATGTTCCTCTAACCTGATTAACAATCAGTTGAGAATCTCCATAAGCTTCTAAGAACTTAATATCTAATTCTTTTGCTACTTGGAGACCAATCAACAAAGCATTATATTCTGCCATATTGTTAGAGCATGGCTCATTGAGACAATAAGCACGCTATATGACTATTTTGTCAGGAGAAACCAGGACGATCCCTACTTCGGAGACAATATTGCCTTTAGGTCCGACCCGTGATGCTCCATCAAAATATAGTTGCCAAATGTCATCCTTCAAAGTCATGTTGCAATCCACGACTTCATCTGGAATGTCCTCATATAGTTTCGATGTCTCAGGTATAGGGTGAGCTGCTAAGAAATCAGCTAATGCTTGGCCCTTCACTGATTTTTGAGGTACATAGACCATGTCATAAGAAGTAAGCAACATCGTCCAGGTGGCTAACCTGGAGTTAAGAATGCTCGGTTTTCTCATCAATACCTGAATAGGATTTATTCTGGAGATGACATGGATAGTCTGTCCTGTCACATAATGTCGTGTCTTTTGAACAGCAAAAACCAAGGCCAGACATTCCTTTTCCACAGGAGTATACCTGTGTTCAGCTCCGACCATCATTCGACTAAGATAATAAATTGTCTGTTAATGACCTTTGTCACTTTTCTGTGCAAGAAGAGCACCAAATGAATGATCCAAGGCTCGAACATATAGCAAAAATGGTCTCCCTACCACTGGAGGTACCAGAACAGGTGGATTTGTAAGGTATTACTTGATGTCATTGAAGGCTTTCTGACATGCTTCATCCCAAACAAATGATACTCCTTTCTTTAATAGATGGGAGAAAGGTTGACATCTCCCAGAAAGATTGGATATAAATATCCTGATATAAGCAATGCGGCCTTGGAAGCCGCGGAGTTCTTTCAAATTGCGTGGAGGACGCATTTCAAGAATTGCTTTAATTTTATCAGGATCAACATGGATACCTTGCGAAGTAATGACAAATCCCAAAAACTTGCCACTAGAAACCCCTAAGAAAGACTTAGTAGGGTTCATCTTCAATTGATGTTGACGCATCAATTCAAATACCGTCTTTAAGTCTTGAATGTGATCATCTTTTAATCGACTTTTGACAACAATATTATCCACATAACAATTAACTGTTTTTCGTAGATGTTCTTGAAAGATGTTGCTCATAGCCCGTTGATACGTGGCACCGGCATTTTTCAGACCAAACGGCATAACCGTATAGCAGTAGACTCCAAGGGGTGTACGAAAAGCAGTATGCTTCTCATCTTCCGGATGCATCTTAATTTGATTATATCCTGAAAATCTGTCCATGAAAGACATGCGTTCAAAACCACATGTATTGTCTATCATGACATCGATAATCGGAAGTGGAAATTCATCCTTTGGACAAGCTGCATTAAGATTCCAAAAATCTATGCAAACTCGAATTTTTTCGTTCTTCTTCATAACAGAAAAATGTTGGCAACCCAGTCTGGGTGTTGTTCTTCACGAACAAAGCCACATGTAATCAACTTTTTGACTTCTGCTTTAATTGCATCCATCATGTCTGGTCGAAAACGCCGCTATTGCTGTTTCTCAGGTTTGGTATTAGGAAGAATATTGAGTTTATGAGTAGCAACTTTAGGATCTAGACCCGACATATCCTCATAACTCCATGCAAAGATATCAATATATTCTTTAATCAGTTGTATCGACTCTTCCTTTTCATCTTCGGAGAGGTTTTTACTGATGAATATTGGCTTGGACGTAGTTTCATCTCCAACATCAATCTGGACAATCTCATCCTCTGTAGGTGGATGTCGCTGTTCAAAACGAAGCTCCCATTGAGTGTCCATTTGTGTAGCTCCCCTTCCCGGAAATTTGGGAATATTTTATTTTTAATTATTCGAATGGTGATTTTTAGATTTTGTAAATAAATATTATTTCATTTTATGTGGAAGACCTACTCTAGAAACTAAGATTTTTTTTGGGTCATTGACAGTTACAGATATATATATATTCGTATATAGATATATTGAATTATATATAGGAATATTGGGACATATATTTGTATAGATATATATATATATATATATATATATATATATATATATATATATATATATATATATATATATATATATAGTTTTAAACATGTAGATATAAATGAATATATATATACATATATAATTAAGTGTGTATGTTTATGTATATCTAAATATATATGTATATATATATATATATAAATATATGTATACGTGTGTATATATATAGATATATAGGTGTATGTATAGATAAATAAATTATATATGCATATGTATTTATACGCGTGTATATATATATATATGGAGACGTATACGTACATGTGTATATTTGTAGTTACATAAATGTATGTGTATATATATATAAAATATATATTGTATATATGTAAGTGTGTGTGTGTATATATATATATATATATATATATATATATATATATATATATATATATATATATATATAAATATATAGATATATTTGTTATTAAAAAAAGGAAATAGAAAGAAATGAATGAGTAAAATCCAACCCATAGCTAACAGAGAACCCCAGGCCCAAAGGCCCACCCCCAACTCCTTTTGGCTTCTATAGCAGAGGCTATTTGAAACCAGCAACACCCGAGCACAACTTTTCTTACCCGAGTTCACAGTATATATACATCATTATATCGATGAAAGGGAGAAGGAACGCGACAACAGAGCAAACCCTAACACAAACCCAGTCCGCCACCCCCCAGCCACCTGGGCGGCGTACCTCCGACGGCAGCGCACCGTCGCGACGTACCGCCGACGGCCGGGCGCGCAAAACCAGCGCGCGCGTACGGGAAGTTTGACAGCAGCAGGTGCTGCGCAAGAGCGACTTGGCGATTGCTTTTCATCGCGCTCGGTCGACCAATGGTCGAACCGTCTTCGCAGGTTTGTCGACAACCTTACCCTCTATTTTTCCCTTCAAATAGATTCCATCGTCATGCGTTAGATTCTTCGAAAATTCGATCCAAATATCGAGAAAAATCTCGAAATTCGGAATATAGAGACTGTCCCAAAGTTTCCAGTTTGTGTCCCGATTTCTTGTAAAACAGTGATAGATTTCAAATCCTCTTGAAGGCGTTTATTGACAACATGTAGGGCTTCGAATCCCTTTTTACGAAATTTGATTTCATCGACTACGTGCCGAGAAATCGGATTCCGAAGTTACCGAAAAACCTGTTTTATAAATCATGAAAACGCTCCACACGACGTGCATCACGCCAATCCGGACGACGTGGTCGCATACCGAAAGGATCGAAAGCTGCGTAACAGCTTCTTGGTCGTGTGGGTTTTGGCGGAATTCAAATTGGTCGCGTGTGCACGACGAATTTGATGCGTATCCGTCAAAATTTACCGTATCGTGCACTTTGCAAATTTCCCAATTACTTTGTGTACGCTCGTCAGATCGAGACGAAACTTGTGCCAACAGGACCGTATCGTTTTTCTGGTCCTGTATGCCAAGTTTGGTCCAATTCTGAGACTGTTGAATCGGACATCATTTTGCGGGCCCCACAGTCCGACTCAACAGGCGATTTTGTGCACGGCCTGCCGAAATCTAACTCTGGACATACGGTTGGGTTCGTATCGGAAAACCGGATCCGTAGACATGTAGTTTGATGACTTTAGAGACCGTTGACTCTGGTATACTTTTCGGTGCAAAGCGGGTCCAACGGTGGATACCGTTTTGACCCAAAATTACCGTTTTGCCCCTGTGTCCAGAATTGGACTTAAGGACATGCAATCCTAGCTAATTTGACTATTTTGAGAATATTGGTAATATTTATTTCAGCTTCCGAGGACTGTTGTACGGGTTTTGACTATTGTGGCATATTGAGTAGTTCAGACTATCAGTTTTACCAGCAGAGGACCACAGGCGAGTACAGTTTATTGTCTGCATTTCGATATTGATCTTTACTATATTTCATTGATTAGTCATTGGTTATGTGATTTTTTTATACTCTATTATAAATTATTGAGTCGGGAATGAGAAGTACCAAGGATGTGTGATCCGACCGTAGACCTCGTTTACTTTTATGCAGTAGATCTCTTAGACATTGTTTACTTTTATACAGTAGATCTCAAAGACCTCGTTTACTTTTATGCAGTAGATCTCGTAGACATTGTTTACTTTTATGCAGTAGATCTCGTAGACCTTGTTTACTTTTATGCAGTAGATCTCGTAGACATCGTTTACTTTTATGCAGTAGATCTCGTAGACATTGTTTAAATTCTACAAGTAGATCTCGTAGACAGTGTTTATCTTTCATGCAAGTAGATCTCATAGACCGTGCGGTGTAGTGTCCCAGACCGATCACATATCAAAGGTACTTCTAGTAGTTGGGGAAAGTATTTGGTGTCTATTTATTTACTATTGGTTTTCCGTATTTCCTGTTTATTTTCAAAACTCATAATTGATGTCTAACCTTTGTCTTATAGTCATTTTCTTTATTTGAAATTACATTCAGTGAATTGTGCTCGTTCCATTCCTGATTGGAAACCAACATTTTCAGGTTAGCCGTGGACTCACTTAGCTTGGGGAGTGACGGAAACACTTGCAGACAAAAGCCTAGAGACTAGATAGATAGTTGACTTGTAGTCACTCATTTATTTGTACAAGTTTATATTTTCTACAAATGTAAAACTTGTGATCATTGTAAGTTAAATTAATTTTTGTGAATGAGCATTATTTGTGATTTTGATCTTCATGGCCGTGACAGCGTTCTACCGCCGACACTGCGGCGTAGGCTGGCTTGGACACGTCTCGTATCCGTTTAAAAAAAATAGGTGCAGGTCGTGACAAGTTTTTATGGTGGCCCATGCAGGTCAGTCTTCGCAAATCATGCGAACTCGTGATGGTACTTAAGTTAGTTGTACTATTGCGAGCCTGCGGCAAGGAAATGCTCATTCACGAATTAAGATTAATTTAATTTAAGTGAATAACTAGGACTAGGAGTCCCTTATACAAATTTACCGATGGGTAGTCTAGTCCATGCAATTTAAGATGAGGGTCATTAATTTTGATACCGTGTCAGATCCCCATAGTTACACTATTACCTCTTGATAGGACGATATGATCCAATGTGGATAGATTATTCACTTGGTGAGGCAGAGTTTCCTAGAGTAATGATCTAACCTTGATGAATTATTCAATTCATTCTCTTTGCCTCTTAGATATCATCCCCATATCCTATCCGAATTATCTATATAATTGCTAGTTGCCCTAAGAATCATTATTTTACAAAGTTTTGATTTTGTTATCCATATACGGACCTCGAGTTAGTTTCGATTCAAGTTTGTCCCTCAGAGGCTTGAATACACATAGAAGAGTTAGAATGTTTGTATTTCTTTTGCCCTCAGTTATTTCCCCCTGTGCAATCTTTTATCTTAAGGGTTGTGACTGATAGGACAAATACTTACGCTTTATTTCATAGGCAATTTGTTTGAATCTCTAGGAGCTCATGGGTTTTTACGGATGTAGTTAAAAGAATATTAGTTGACTCGTGATGGCAGGACAGCAGCGCACTGTCGCCATTTATTTGAATTATAGAAACCATAGATTCACTGCAGCCAGCAGCGCATTGGCGAGACACGACCCCTAGAGTTGAAATGGGTTTAAGAAAATATAGGCCATAGAGTATTGCTAAAACTATAGCTAGTGGTCCTCTTGATCGTAGACACCCTTGAGCCAATATGGGATAGAGTTAAGAAGGGTTCGATTTTGTATCATGTTGAGTTACGAAACCAATGGTTTACCACAGCCAGAGTATACGGGCGAGGCATAATCCGCGGTGAAAGGACTTCAAACATGATTACAAGTTTGGGATACCATAGAGGATAGGACAATGCCATGCAAAGACGATATTAGTGGAAGTTTGTGAGTTGGGTAGCGTGTCTCTCGACCTAGCATTCTGTAGTCCTTGTGACTTACTGACGAGGATATTGATTGACGCTAATAGGTTACCTAGAATATGGAATCTAGAAGTCCATAACCTTTTAGTCGACCAAGGCTTTACGGATAAGAAGATTGTAGGATGACCGTGTAAGCAAGGACACCGGATAAGGTTTTGATTCTAACAAAACTTGAACTACTTGTGCCTCCTTTCAAAATCTCGCGTACGCGTATTTTGACTATCTTGACCAATGCTGTTATTACAGCCTAGTTTTGCAAGCTCACTCTGTTCTCGAGCTTGATTCAAGACATATGCTTAGTAGGGACGCCTGCTAACTTATTGTCTAATCAGAATCAGTGTATTATGGTCTGATCAACCATGATGCATTTGGTTCGCTCTTCGTTTAATTTCACTACATGGATGGAGATATATAGGTATCTAGGATCTCATCCGCGACTGCTTGACAATTCCTCTTGAATTATATGTTCGCCCTTGAATCACGAAATTGTATTCAGTAACATCTCCATTGAATTCTTTATTGTTTTTGTCTTTCACCGATTTGGAAAGACGAAAGCTCGTGATGGTAGAGAGATACAGAGTATCCCCATGGCTATGATAGTGGTATACACAAGTGTAGCTACCATCGGCTAGTCATATGACTGAGTTACTCGTTCTCCTCTCGACCCTCAAACTATTATTGAGACCTTCTAGCCATTCGAATTTGAGAATGATTAGGGTTTTACCCTTAGTCGAAATGCCTACCTAGGAGACTACCTATTCTTTAGAGACCAAAGGTTGCGAGTCTCTAATTATTTGCTGGAAGCTTGCCTTAACTAGCAACCCTTAAGCCTTGAACCAACCCTTCCTCGACCGAAGCCACAGTTAGACATGAGATGAGTGGACAATAGGATAATCATTTACCGTGACACTCATCCCAAGATTGGTTTCCAACAAATATTGCTCTAGTTATGTAAGTTTTATTATTAAGACCTAACTAGTGTTGGAACACCACAGTCACTAGCTTAGCCAATACCATAGCTTAAATACCCTGTCATATTATGATCTACCAGTTGTCAACAGCAATACACGATCACTACAACTCTTGCGACGATAGTCTGGCAGGTTGACACAAATAAAAATTCACGACTCAGTTGTAGAAATCTTGTGCCGTAGAGTTGGTTACCCCGTCGATAACTCTAGTATACTAATAGAAGAGTAGGTCATTCTATTTTATCGACCATGTGTCATTGTACACACTCGTTTTCCATTTTTGAGAATGATCCTTGACTTGACTTATGTCTACCGTATTTCGTTACACCGTGCCTGATTCCTTATTAATAAGAGTCGAGGTACAATATCCTGACTTTGAAATTCTTCTAATCTCATTATTCCTAAGACCATGTCCTAGCTCCTAAGGTGGGTAGACTGTAAGCCTTCAAAAATTTTGGGATGTACGAGGATTACCGATTGATTAGAGTAATTTCCATTAGGATGGTAATTAGTACCCCCATGGACTCCCACTTTCCATCTAGATCATTTTGTGCCCCCAGTCGTGTCAATAATATTCGGGACACGAGACCAGCGGTTACCTTCCAACAAATTTTATATACAAGACCTAGGCGAGTCCACTTTTATCTAGGTATATCATGTCCCACTCAAACACGTTCCCATGTACTCTATTTTATGGTACTACTTTCAGGTAAAAAGGGCCTAGCTAACCAACCTGACGAGCAGCTAGCTCAACTCCTTGGGCAGAAACCTATTCTAGGGTACCATAACCTAGTAGAAATAGCTTATCTTGGGATCTTGTTCAGTCCATATAGATTGAGATCCAAGGTTCCTCTAGCCAACGAGTAATACCCAAATAGGAAACACATTAAGACCCAGTAAAGCCCATCCATGCATACCACCATTTTTGGACTATAAAACCGAACTAATTGAAGTTGGTCCCTATATCTATTATATAGTCTCCACCTCTTAGAATGTGATATCATTCGTAACCATTATTTCATCTACCTGGACGTCGCGATACGATCCTGTATTGCATTCGTATCCCTTGCTCGTGTTGTTAAATAACTACGGAAAAGATCACAATCTTGATTTCCCAAATTTTGTTCCATTATGAAAGCTTGTTCAGATAAAGTTTTAAGAACGAAATTTATGTATTGCACGAATCGCAGGCACCTCTAAGAAGCGAAGGGTTCTCCCAATTAGCCAGTGACTGGACTAGAGTAGCCAATATAGTAAATAAGGCAGTGGTCCATAAACTTTATTTCTACTTGTATCATCGGATACTCTTTACCGCCCTTGAAACCTCATATTGCTCTCGACTAGTTTTCCTAGCCTTCATGTCCTTCCTATTTCGGAGCGACGCGTGGTCATGCTTATTAGAGTTATCAATATTTCTTAGCTACTTGTATAAATTGTACTTGTTAATTTTTGGGTTACGTGATAGATGGGAGAGGATTCTATACCATATGCCTAGATATCTATTGGTAGAACTGTTAGCAGTTAGCTGGAAGATTATAAAGTTTTAGCGACAGAAGATTTGATGGACTAGTGTGACCAAAGGTGGGTAGAAGTCCTCAAGTATTCGAGTTTATAAATTTTTTTGAGAAATGAAATTTGAGGATATTGAGGTAATAGCAGACTTTGATATTTTAAGGAATAGTTATGAGTTAGAATTTCGAGGACGAAATTATTTTTAAGGTGGGTAAATTTGTAGCTCCCCTTCCCGGAAATTTGGGAATATTTTATTTTTAATTATTCGAATGGTGATTTTTAGATTTTGTAAATAAATATTATTTCATTTTATGTGGAAGACCTACTCTAGAAACTAAGATTTTATTTGGGTCATTGAGAGTTACAGATATATATATATATTCGTATATAGATATATTGAATTATATATAGGAATATTGGGACATATATTTGTATAATATATATATATATATATTTTTTATATATATATATATATATATATATATATATAGTTTTAAACATATAGATATAAATGAATATATATATACATATATAATTAAGTGTGTATGTTTATGTATATCTAAATATATATGTATATATATATATATAAATATATGTATACGTGTGTATATATATAGATATATAGGTGTATGTATAGATAAATAAATTATATATGCATATGTATTTATACGCGTGTATATATATATATGGAGACGTATACGTACATGTGTATATTTGTAGTTACATAAATGTATGTGTATATATATAAAATATATATTGTATATATGTAAGTGTGTGTGTATATATATATATATATATATAGAAATATATAGATATATTTGTTATTAAAAAAAGGAAATAGAAAGAAATAAATGAGTAAAATCCAACCCATAGCTAACAGAGACCCCCAGGCCCAAAGGCCCACCCCCAACTCCTTTTGGCTTCTATAGCAGAGGCTATTTGAAACCAGCAACACCCGAGCACAACTTTCCTCACCCGAGTTCACAGTATATATACATCATTATATCGATGAAAGGGAGAAGGAACGCGACAACAGAGCAAACCCTAACACAAACCCAGTCCGCCACCCCCCAGCCACCTGGGCGGCGCACCCCCGACGGCCACGCACCGCCGCGGCTTACCGTCGACGGCCGGGCGCGCAAAACCAGCGCGCGCGTACGGGAAGTTTGACAGCAGCAGGTGCTGCGCGAGAGCGACTTCGCGATTGCTTTTCATCGCGCTCGGTCGACCAATGGTCGAACCGTCTTCGCAGGTTTGTCGACAACCTTACCCTCTATTTTTCCTTTCAAATAGATTCCATCGTCATGCGTTAGATACTTCGGAAATTCGATCCAAAGATCGAGAAAAATCTCGAAATTCGGAATATAGAGACTGTCCCAAAGTCCCCAGTTTGAGTCCAGATTTCTTGCAAAATAGTGATAGATTTCGAAATCCTCTTAAAGGCGTTTATTGACAACATGTAGGGCTTCGAATCCCTTTTTACGGAATTTGATTTCATCGACTACGTGCCGAGAAATCGGATTCCGAAGTTACCGAAAAAACTGTTTTATAAATCATGAAAACGCTCCACACGACGTGCGTCACACCAATCCGAACGACGTGGTCGCGTACCGAAAGGGTCGAAAGCTGCGTAACAGCTTCATGGTCGTGTGGGCTTTGGCGGAATTCAAATTGGTCGCGTGTGCGCGACGAATTTGATACGTATCCGTCGAAATTCACCGTATCGTGCACTTTACAAATTTTTTAATTACTTTGTGCACGCTCGTCAGATCGAGACGAAACTTGCGCCAACAGGACCGTATCATTTTTCTGGTCCTGTATGCCAAGTTTGGTCCAATTCTGAGACTGTTGAATCGGACGTCGTTTTGTGGGCTCCACAGTCCGACTCAACAGGCGATTTTGTGCACGGCCCGCCGAAATCCAACTCTGGACATACGGTTGGGTTCCTATCGGAAAACCGGATCCATAGACATGTAGTTTGACGACTTTAGAGACCGTTGACTCTGGCACGCTTTTTGATGCAAAGCGGGTCCAACGGCGGACACCGTTTTGACCCAAAATTACCGTTTTGCCCCTGTGTCTAGAATTGGACTTAAGGACAGGCAATCCTAGCTAATTTGACTATTCTGAGAACATTGGTAATATTTATTTCAGCTTTCGAGGACTGTTGTACGGGTTTTGACTATTGTGGCACATTGAGTAGTTCAGACTGTCGGTTTCACCAGCAGAGGACCACAGGCGAGTACAGTTTGTTGTCTACATTTCGATATTGATCTTTACTATATTTCATTGATTAGTCATTGGTTATGTGATTTTTTTTATACTCTATTATAAATTATTGAGTCGGGAATGAGAAGTACCAAGGATGTGTGATCCGACCGTAGACCTCGTTTACTTTTATGCAGTAGATCTCGTAGACATTGTTTATTTTTATGCAGTAGATCTCGTAGACCTCGTTTACTTTTATGCAGTAGATCTCGTAGACATTGTTTACTTTTATGCAGTAGATCTCGTAGACCTTGTTTACTTTTATGCAGTAGATCTCGTAGACATCGTTTACTTTTATGCAGTAGATCTCGTAGACATTGTTTAAATTCTGCAAGTAGATCTCGTAGACAGTGTTTATCTTTCATGCAAGTAGATCTCGTAGACCGTGCGGTGTAGTGTCCCAGACCGATCACATATCAAAGGTACTTCTAGTAGTTGGGGAAAGTATTTGGTGTCTATTTATTTACTATTGGTTTTCCGTATTTCCTGTTTATTTTCAAAACTCATGATTGATGTCTAGCCTTTGTCTTATAGTCATTTTCTTTATTTGAAATTGCATTCAGTGAATTGTGCTCGTTCCATTCCTGACTGGAAACCAACATTTTCAGGTTAGCCGTGGACTCACTTAGCTTGGGGAGTGACGGAAACACTTGCAGACAAAAGCCTAGAGACTAGATAGATAGTTGACTTGTAGTCACTCATTTATTTGTACAAGTTTATATTTTCTACAAATGTAAAACTTGTGATCATTGTAAGTTAAATTAATTTTTATGAATGAGCATTATTTGTGATTTTGATCTTCATGGCCGTGACAGCGTTCTACCGCCGACACTGCGGCGTAGGCTGGCTTGGACACGTCTCGTATCCGTTTAAAAAAATGGGTGCAGGTCGTGACAATTTGCTGTGCCCAAGGATCATTCTCAAATGGCTCAGATTCACCATCAGTTTGAACCATGTTGACTGAGAATACGCACTCAGATTCATCATTATAGTTTTCTCCAGAATATGAGGATTATAAAAACTGGAAGAACATTCTTCCATATTTTCTTTGTACATGTGGGGTGTATCCGATTCGATGAATTGGATTTCTTCAGAATTTGAGGATTGTGAAGAACTGGAAGAAACTTCTTCTTGTATATCCTCATTAAACATGTGAGACGGATCGTATCCTAACCCATGTCGAGTTTTCTGGTAAAACGGATTACCATATAATGGTAATCGTCTACATTTTCCTTGATTGAGACCTTGCATAGTCTTCAAATCGTATCCCATATTCTGGATAATCTTGAGAGATTGTTGACTGTATTTGTCAATTCGAATTTTTTTTATTATCTTTATCTCTAAGATCATCTGTCTGAACAACAGGAATATTTTTAGCTAGACCAAACATAATTTGGCGCTTGTTTTTCTTATCAGACGGAATCACGAAATAAGATTCTTCGTGGTGTCTATAAGTTACACAAGCTTGTGATGAAGCGGCTACATGAAGAAGATAGGGAGAAGATATTAGAAACCTTTGAGCATAAGGTCCAACATTGATATGTGGAGGAAAGAAATTTTCCTTATGGTCAATGTATAAGGTTTCCTCTGTATTTATGTCATTTTTATACTGATGACTTTGATCATAAGAAGATAAAGTCATTCTTTCAATAAATTTGACAGCCTTATACTTCAAAAGGAAATCTTCATTGATATTAGAAAGTACAGAATGATCAATATTTATATTATTTATAATTTGACTGCTACGCTTCGGATTGATCATTAACGGACCGTCATCCGTCTTCTGCGTAGACTTGCCAAGGATGATGATCAGTGGTGGTTCTGGATCATTCGTACGAGAAGTACGTCCCTTAACCTTGATCATGAGAGGTTGAACTTGGCTTTTGGCAGGAATACTCACTGATTCCTCAGATGAAGCTCGAGTTCTTCCTTTAACCTTGATCATCAGAGGTTGGTCATTGACAGGTTGGGGTTGAATTCGACCTTTGACTTTAATCTTCAAAGGTTGCTCTTCTAGAGGATCTTCATTGACAGACTGATCTTCAGCAGGTGATCGATCTTCGGCCATATCTGATATCTTTTTCACATGCTCCAGTTTGTAGAGAATTGAATCCGAGAAATAGGCTTCAACACCTTTAAAAGGATTGATATCTGCGAATTCGGTCTTCACAATCCCTTGAAAATCCATGTATTTAAAGCATTGGTGGAGAGTTGAAGGCACGATGTTATGTTCATGTATCCACGGTCTTCCAAGAAGGATGTTGTAAGATACATCTGAGTTGATAACATAAAATATTGCCATAGTTCGAAGATCACCAATTTGAATCTTCAGACGAATCTTCCCTAATGGTTTACTCTTGCCAGAATTAAAACCAACTATTGTGGTACTAGTGTAAGTCAAATCACTAGTAGGAATCCTCAAAGGTCTTAGCATACTCTGAAGAATAATGCTAATAGAAGACCCAGGATCAATGTAAATCCTGTTAATTTCAGTGGATTCGATATACCCAGTGTAGCACAAAGGCCTGTCGTGCTTATTATGCTTCAACAGCATATCTTCTTGTGTGAAGGTGATATTGGGAATTGGTTCCATCACACTATGACATTATGGGAAAGACACTGGTATATTGTCAGGACTCTTGAGTTGAGCTAAGCATGAGTCTGCTTGTAGCAAAGCTTCACTCAGAGTCTCCCTGCTTTCTTTAGAAAGACGAAGCAGCTCGAAGATAGAAAGTCTAGCCGGAGTATTAGCTAATTGGGCTAGAATATCGAACTTGTAAGGTTTCATCACCACCCTTTGATTTGAAGCAGATTTCAATGGGACGTCAAAGCGTACTACTTTTTTGTTTTCCTTTCTCAACCACAGATGACTTAGCAGGAATAGGAGATGGTTGGATTGGTAGTGTTTCAACTACATCCCCTGCTTCTTGGAAGATCCCTCATAATCTTTATGGTACTCTTTTCCAGATCTCGTACCAGCAAAAGTTTCTTCTTCGGACTCAGGAGAATGAAGTACCATATTGTAGGATTTAGTCTTCTTTCCCTTAGTCTTCTTCTTGTGAAGATTTTTATAAGGAACCACAGAACCCAATCCAACAGTAGATTTTTGACTTTGAATTTGTAAAGGAAGTCGCATTCCTTTATCATAGTTCAAACCTTCTGCCTTTTGAAAGTCGTAGCCTATCTTTTTCATGAGATGGACTGATTGTTGACTGTACAAGTGAATGGGAAGTGGACTTTCAATAGATGGTTTAACAGAGGAAGAAGAGACAGAAACCTCTGTAACCACAGGAAAAAGAGGCATAAAGACTTCTGTAGAAAGAGGAATAAAAACCTCTATAGCCCCAGAAGAAGGAGAAATAGAAGGAAAAATTCCTGTAGGAGCTTTTTCATAAGCAGCAAAGACCTGTTGTGCCCTGTATAAGGGGACACTATTCATAGCTAACCACTGCCGATGATTAAGCTTGAATTTGGTAGGAGGAGCCAAGCTTGGAGGGCATATATTCAAACCCATCAGTCTATCCTCCAAAGGAATGCCACCCCATAAATGATCCAAATCATCATAGTCTGGGGTTAAAACATGTGAAATTATGTTGCAGGTTTTGACCTTTTTACCTTTCTTGGATTTTAAAGTTTTACCTTTATTCTCCATTTCAGGTACTAAATCAGAGTGTACCCACATGATTTCACCATTTTTCAGTGTAAGAGGCAAAAGTCCTTCATTTTGCTTTCTGACAGGCGGGATATTCACAATCTTCATCGTCGCCTTTGGAATTGGGACAATTCCATCTGGGACTTGTTGTGGAGGAAAACCTCCAAATTGAAGAGAAATCATATTGGTTGTGACCGTATGCTCATCGTTGGTTAAAGCGATGGCATTGGCATTTATCAGGTCTTGGATTTTCTTCTTTAAGACATAGCAAGCCTTGGTAGGATGATTTATGTATCTGTGATAGATACAATACTTGGGATTGTCGGTCAGATTCACCTCATTAGGTCTTTTCGGCTCTGGAATCTGGAGTTTGCCACTCTTTACCAGACATTGGAATATCCCTGGGATATCACTGTCATCGAAAGAGTATTCTTTTTTTGGCTTGAAAGACTCCTAATTATTCGGTGTCGTTTTGGGTTTTGAAAGATTAACCACTAAGGTTTCCTTCCCTTTTCCATTACGATTGCCGAAATTATTACCAGAAGAACCTTTCTTTTCTTTGTCCTCTGAGGCAAAGGTCATCCCGTGTTCACGAGCCAACCTACCATTGGTCTCGGCTGAAACTGTTGCGATAATGAACGAGACGCAATATGTGAATTGGGAACCCGTAAAGAGAGCAATAGATGGTCGCAGATTTATTTTGCATGTATCAATCAATGATGAATCTGGCATACTAGGAGGCATCTTCAAAGTTGCCTGTCGAAAACATTCGATGAACATTCGAGTATCTTCCTTCTCCTTTTGTTTGATTTCTATTAAGGAAGACATGTTCATGTCCATGCCTCCCTCATAGAAACGAGAAAGAAACATTGCTTTGAATTTGTCAAAAGACGATATACAATTATCGGGTAGACTATGATACCAGTCGTAGGCTGAACCCGTCAGACATTCGATGAAAACTCGAGTGAGAAGAGCATCATTCTTCTATAGATGCACAGTCATAATATCAAAATAATTGATATACTGACTAGGAGATGCCTTTCCATCAAATAATACCATCGACTGTGGTTTGAATTTCGGAGGAAAGGGTACATCATTCCACTGAGGAGGATAAGCTTGCTTAATCCCTAACCTCTGAAACTGATCCTTGTGCTTCAGAACTTCAAACTGTGCTTTAAGCTCACGCACTGCTTGAATAGCTTCACTAGTTTGAGGAAGCACATTCGATTGAATAGTTGCTGGATGTACCGTGACCCCCACCGGAGGTGGCACATCTTCTGGAATGACAGGATCTGGAGATGCAGAATTTTGATTGACAGCAGGCTCTTGATTATTCAAAGGTATATCAACCCCTTGACTATCTTGAGTTTGTGCTGCTACCTGCACCGGTGTTACTACTGCCGGTTGAGCAGTTTGCTGAGTCATTATTATTTGGTGCATGCTTTGCATCATGGCAAGCATGTCCTTTAGTGATTGCTCAACGGCAGAGAGACGTTGTTCGGTATTAGCAGATGATGTCTCTGGTTCATCTCCAATAGCATAGGATTCAACCTCACTTGAACATAGAGAGGGATTGGTATAGAGGTATGAATCGATACTATCAGTATCTGACTCAAAAGATTGGGTACCCCCAGCTTCTGAATCTGAGGGCTGCAACTGTCTTTGACTTCTTGATCGAGTATTCTGATATACCCCTTCAAAGGAATCAAGAAGTCTGTTGAACTGTTGCTGACCGGAAGTCTGGGACGAATTATGTCTTGGACGTCGTCCTCTGTTGGTATGAGATGCCATGTTGACTGACGCATATGACAACTCATGCTCTTGATCATCAACTTGTTGCTGAAGCTCATTATAGCTTAATCGGTCAAAAACTGATCGTTTCGAAGCCGAACAGCAATATTTGATTACAATCTGGTGACACTCGTAATAATGATTTTCTTGGGGGAGTGTCACAGGAGATTGTCTATTTTTACGCTTTTGTACTAGCAACTCGCGTAAATCAGAAGAGGGAGTTGTCTTCTTTATTATATTTGGGGTAGAGAAACGTTTAGTCCCTTGTGTGTAAAGAAGATTACTGGCTGCATTAGCAGAACCAAACTGTACATTTTTATGCGCTTGGAGTTGCGTGCATAAATCTTGTGATTTTTGTGCACAAAGTACTCTATCAATATTACGCGTAATTTGTAGGTTTGGTACCTTGCGTAAAGCAGTGTAAGAAGGCTGTTAGTTGAAAACAGAAGTTTTACCAACTATATTTTTACGCTGCATGCGTGTAGGTAAATTTACTTTAGATGCAAAGGCATCATTGTGAACTTTATCTACTCTGTCACAGACAGAAGATTTACCTTTACACGTAGAGCGCAAAACATGAGTATCTACCACGTCACAGACGGGAGATTTTCCTTTACGCGTAGAGCATAAAATTTGTGTGTCTACCTCGTCACAGACGGGAGACTTATTTTTATGCACAGAGCGTAAAGTTTTGGAGTCTACCACGTCACAGACGGGAGACATATTCTTACGCACAGAGCGTAAAACTTGATTTTTACGCTCTGGGTGTAAAACTTGAGAGTCTGCCACGTCACAGACGGGAGACTGATTTTTACGCACAGGGCGTATCACTGAAGTAGAGACTGCCTCGTCACAGACGAAAACCTCCACAACAGGAGTAGGAAGGATTCCTTTGCCTTCAAAGACAGCAGGGAGATCCGAGGATGCTTTGGACTTAGGAATCCAAACTTTTCGTGCCTTACACGATTTCTGAACATTGGAGCAGCGAGTACTACTCCCAGTTCGGAGCATTTTTTCGTAGGCAGTCTGGTCGAAGTGCACAACCAGAGTCTTCTTTGTCGATCCGACCGACACATCATCATATTGAGCAATTGCATTCTCGTCAGAGGAGAAGGTCGTCCCCAGCAGAGTCGCTATTTTGTTTCACTTAACAAAATGCCTAAAAATTGGCTTTTGAAAGAAAACGAGAAAAAGTACAAAAGTATAAATTGTTCTGGGAAGTATTGCTATGGAAGTCTGATCTGAGAGCGATCACTTTGTTCCTTGGACCATACGATGATGATAAAGAAAACTGCTTAAAGAAGACGAACAATCGGAAGAACTAAGTCACCGTAAAGGTATCGAGCAACGGCACTGATGGCACAGTCGAATGCTTTCTTGCTTTGCTTCATCCTGTTCTTGAGAAAAAGTTAAAAAAATGCTTCTGGGAATATCACTCTGGAAGTATGAGTTTTCTCAGAATCTCCTCTCTTGTATCTCTGTTGATCTCTTGATATTGTCTGTGTTGAAAATAAGTCTATTTATAGATTTGACCCTTTGTGCGTAAAAAGCAACAAAATAGGGTCTCTACGCGAGTAACTGTCACCCACGATGTAAATCATCCTCTACGCACGTTGACACGCGTCCCATATAGAGTTTTGATCTCTACGTATGGTGACACGTGTCCCACTACTTCAACAAAATAGGGAGAGCACGTACACACGTTCCTCGATAAGTGTGGCATAAAAGCCACGTAAGCAAACCACGTTCTCATGTAGTCAGGAAAGCTCGGGCGTAAAAATGACCCAAAACATACTCCCTGCGTAAAGTAGCAGACTGGGCGTAAAAAATAGCCCAAAATAAATTTCCAGCGTAAAGTGGCTAAAAATAGCCTTGAGCGTAAAATTAGCTCAAATAAACTTTACGCGCACAATAGCCTTGAGCGTAAAAGCTCGAAATAACTATCGTGCGTAAAAGAAGCAATTTTCTGAGCGTAAAGTAACCCATCTGCACACTAAACGACAGTATTAGATTTAGTGTAAATCTAATCCTCTCGGTTTCTGTGAAATCCTGATGTCAGAAAATCATTCTGTCAGATCAAATCACTCGTATTGAATACGGCCTGACAGTCTGTCCCCGGCGTAAAAGTGGAGGATAACTCTCACGTAAAAGCTTCTTGCGTAGATAATAGCATGCGTAGAAAGTAGCTCGCGTAGAGTCTGAGTTTGACTCAGTTTGAATTGCGTAAAGTTTTCAACTTCTTTGACTTGGTCTTTTGAAGTACTTTTTATGCTCCTACACGCGCCAGATCCGGCGCCCCTGATCGCGGCCGATTCGCCGCCGACCCCGTCCATCAGCGGCCGATTCGTCGGAGTTGTACAAAATTTTTGTACACCCGACATCTGCGATGGCAAATGATGCTGCGTCCAGCTACTCCGTCACGATTGGCGGGGGTGGTGCACACAACCCAAATTATCCTAATCCGAAGGATCCATATTTTCTGAGTTCTGCTGATCAACCAGGAAATATCATTTCTCCTATTGTCTTTCGTGGACCGAACTATGCTGAATGGTCTCGGTCGATATATCTTTCCCTGATCTCTAGGCGAAAGATCACTTTTCTGGAAGGTATACTGAAGTCAAACATATTAATGATGCTAGCAAATTGCTTGATTGGAGATGCGTGCAAGCACTATTGGTTCAATAGATTCTTAATACCATTGATCCGTCTCTGAAGAAATCTTTGTCGTACTTTGAGGAGGTTTCTCCATTGTGGAACTTGTTGGAGAAAAGATTTGTTGTTAGCAATGGCACTCGGAAGCAACAAATTAAGGTGGCTTTGGCTGAGTGTAAACAAACGGCTTCGATGTCTGTGGAAACTCGAAAATTTGCAGTCTTTGTGGGATGAACAAGCTGCTTATTTCCCATTGCCTACTTGTACCTGTGGTGAACTTGCTGCAAAGCTACAGGCTATGAGGGATGAAGACCACTTTCAGGACTTTATGTATGGGTTGAATGCTGAGTTGTATGGTCATACCCGATCTAATCTTCTGGCTCAGGATCCTCAGCCAAGTTTAGATCGGGTATACCAGGCAGTCCTTGAGGAGGAGGATATACAAAAATCTCAGGTCCAATCCGCTACTGAGGAGGTGTTGGCGCTGGCTATCAAGACTTCACTTCGTCTTTCTACTGCTTCTAATAGTAGAACATCAGATTCCAGGGACAAATCAGGTATGATCTGTACTCATTGCAAGAAAACAGGTCATGATGTTGCAACTTGCTTTGCCAAGATTGGCTATCCAGAGTGGTGGGAGACTCGTCCTCGGCGTGAGGGCGGACGTGGTGCTGGTGGTGGCAGAGGCCCGACACCACAGCAGAGACGTGATGGAGGACGCGGGGCTGGTGGCGTAGGGGTTGTTCATCATGTCGCCGCTACTGGTCATGGTGTCCCTGCTAGTCTTACTGGGAGTTCGGCGGATATGATGGATGGAGGGTATCCTCCGCCACTCTCAGGTGAACAATGGCAGAAACTGATGAGCTTGCTGGGTAACGACAATTCTTCCAACACTGGTTCTTCAAACTCTGATCGTCTGATAGGTAAGAATTCTTCTGTCACTTGGATATTCGATACTAGGGCTACTCTTCATGCGACAGGTTCTCGTGACTGTTTAGTTGATTGCTTTGAGGGCCCTGTCTGTCCTGTGATTTTGCCTAATGGGAGCACTATTGAGGCTGTTCTGAGAGGGAAAGTATTTTTGACTGCTTCATTGGTGTTGACGGATGTTCTTTATGTTCCGACATTGACTTGCAATTTAATCTCTGTATCACAATTGATTGGTGCCAGAAATTATGATATATTATTTACTCCTGATTTGTGTTTTGTCCAGGGCCAAAATACGAGGATGGTGATTGGAGCAGGTGAACAAAGGGGTGGACTTTACTTCTTGGGGGAGGTTCCAGCTTCTTTGGCTTCGGTGATCCTGGCATGCAAAGAGAGTGATTCTGAGGCTTGCCATAGTAGACTGGGACATCCTTCATATAAAGTAATACAGACTTTACCTTTTTCTCTCTGGTAATAGTGTGTTTTCTCATAAGGCTTGTGATATTTGTCATCAAGCTAAACAGATTCGTGATGCTTTTCCTGATAGTAGTAGTCGTGCTTTGAGATGCTTTGAACTTATACACTGTGATTTGTGGGGACCATATCGTGTTTCGTCATCTAATGGGGCACGATATTTTTTGACTTTGGTGGATGATTTTTCTAGAGCTGTTTGGGTTATTTTATTGACGGATAAGTGTGCTGTTTATTCTATGTTTCTTAAATTCATTGCTATGGTGAAGCGTCAGTTTGGGGCTGATATACGTCGTGTGCGGAGTGACAATGGTACTGAATTTAATTGTTTATGAGATTATTTTTCATCTCAAGGTATATTGTTCCAAACATCCTGTATTGGGACACCTCAACAGAATGGAAGGGTGGAAAGAAAACATCGACATATTTTAAATGTAGCCCGGGCATTGAGATTTCAGGGTTCTCTTTCTGTGGATTTTTGGGGGAATGTGTTCTGGGTGCATGTTATTTGATAAATCGAACCCCTTCTAGTATCTTGCATTTTAAGTCTCCTTATGAAGTTTTATATGGTTCGGCTCCTTCGTATGATCATCTACGTATTTTTGGTTGTCTGTTCCATGCGTATGATTTGAAATCCCGACATGATAAATTTACTAACAGGAGCAAAAAATATATCTTTGTTGGGTATCCACTTGATAAAAAGGGATGGAAACTGTATGATTTGGAGACTGGTGAATTTTTTGTGTCCTATGATGTTACTTTTTATGAAAAAGAATTTTTTGGATGTGGCTCTGCTAGCGAGATGTCTTCTGCGACACGTCATACATCTGTTGGGGTGCCGGGAGACGATATCGAGGTTTTTGGGATGGTGTCGGCGGCGGTTGCTGAGGCCTAAGTGGTTGCTGGCGGCTCGACACCGAGTAGCGAGGATGCACAGGTAGCTACAGAAGTATTGACAGGAGAGTCTGCTGGGGGTGATGCGGGTACTACTGATGATACATGGGATACAATGTTGCCAGAGGTGCCCGACGAGGTAGTATTAGGAAGTGGAATAAGAAAGAAATCACAGCCAGTGTGCTTACAGGATTTTGTAACGAATGTTGTTCGAAGTAAAAGTCCCCCCCTTCACCACAGTTCATCTGTTCCCGTCTCTTCCTCAGGTACTTTGTATCCTCTAACACAATTTTTAAGTTATGACATATTTACTGCTGGACACAGAGATTTTCTTGCAACTATAACTGCAAGTGTTGAGCCTACTTCCTATCGCCAGGTCTCGCGAGATTCAGGCTGGCGCGAGGCTATGCAAACTGAAATACAGGCTCTGGAAGATAATGGGACTTGGAGTATTGTCGATTTGCCTCCTGGGAAGAAAGTATTGGAAAGTAGATGGGTGTACAAGATAAAGTACAACTCCGACGGCAGTGTTGAGCGCTTAAAGGCACGGCTAGTTGTGTTCGGTAATCATCAGGTCGAGGGGATCGACTATTCAGAGACATTTGCCCCGGTAGCTAAGATGCCTACAGTTCGGACGTTTTTGGCTGTTGCAGCTATGAGAGGCTGGACTTTACACCAGATGGATGTGCACAATGCTTTTCTTCATGGCGATCTGACAGAAGAAGTGTATATGAAGTTGCCGTCAGGTTTTTCGCATAGTGAACCTAACAAAGTGTGTCGCCTGCGTAAGTCTCTATATGGATTGAAACAGGCACCACGTTGTTGGTTTGCTAAGCTTACTGCTTTCCTGATATCCTATGGATTTATTCAATCTCATTCCGATTATTCCCTTTTCTCTCTTTTTAAAGAAAAGGTAGAGTTGCATGTTTTGATCTATGTGGATGATATGATTGTGTCTGGTAATGACTCAGGTGCTTTAGATGCTTTCAAAAAGTACCTTAGTTCTTGCTTTCACATGAAGGACCTTGGTGTGTTGAAGTACTTTCTTGGCATAGAGGTGGCTCGGAGTGCAGAAGGCATTTTCTTGTGTCAAAGAAAGTATGCTTTGGACATCATTTCAGAATACGGCTTGATAGGGTCTCGACCTGCTGGCTTTTCCATGGAGCCCAATCACAAGCTGGCAGAATCGACTAGTCCAAAGATGGCGGATGCAGAGCCTTATCGGAGGCTGGTTGGGAGGTTGATTTATCTATCATTTACTCGCCCTGACTTAGCCTATGCTGTGCATATCTTGTCTCAATTCTTACAGGAGCCTCGACAAGATCATTGGCATGCTGCTTTGAGAGTTGTTAGATATCTCAAACATGCACCGGGACAGGGTATTCTTTTGAAAGTTGATTGTGATCTCCGTCTTTCTGGTTGGTGTGATTCCGACTGGGCCAGTTGTCCCTTGACTCGCCGCTCTGTTACAGGCTGGTTGGTGTTTCTGGGGGGGTCTCCTTTTTCTTGGAAGACCAAGAAGCAACCAACTGTTTCCCGATCTTCCGCTGAAGCTGAATACCGTTCTCTTGCTGCGCTTGTTTGTGAGTTGAAGTGGTTGAAGGAGTTATTGGTGTGTTTGGACGTTCGCCAGGAGTCTGCTATGTCGGTGTATTGTGACAGTCAGTCAGCCCTGCACCTGGCTCAGAACCCGGTATTTCATGAGCGCAGTAAGCATATTGAGGTGGATTTGCATTTTGTCCGCGATGCTATTAGAGATGGCACCGTAATAGCCTCGCATGTTCCAACTTCTACTCAACTGGCGGACATCTTCACTAACCCCCTTGGGAAGCATGTGTTTGATTCTTTCCTTTCCAAGTTGGGCATTTGTGACTTGCATGCTCCAACTTGAGGGGGGGTGTTAGATTGTTAGATTATATTTGTAATGTAAATATGGCCCATAAGCCCAAATGTAGACACTATATATATGGTAACAAATCCTAGCAATGAGAACAAGGCATTATTATTTCCTACAAAAAGTTTTTTCCAATGCAAAAGTAACGAAAAGACAATTTTTTTTTTAACTTCAAGACAACTTCTCTTTTTATAACTATTTATACTCCTCTTCTTCTCTTTTTATAAATTATTTTATTCATGATTGATGATATAGAGGTAAAGTGGTTGTCACGTGCATTGTCTAGAACTAGACAACACGTCTTTGCCATGTCATCTTATGTCACCTTCGTAATTTATCTGACATTTGCATTGGAGAAAATCTTTTTAATGAAAACTTGTCATTCTTATGTGGCAACAATTTTTTTTCCAAATTCACAATAGAGTTAAAATGATTTAACTAGCATAAAGAACAATCTAAATAAGTTCATTATTTTTTATGTTTTTATTTGAGATGTCCTTTTCTTCGGGCCGACGAACAACGTCAAGGGGGGACTCGAACCGTGCCCATCCCCCCGGGACCCCCGGTGTACCCAGCGACTACACCCCCACGGACAAATCAATTTATTATTGTAAGCACCGTCGAAGTAAAGTAATACACCACGAGATAAGGCCATCTCCTAAAATTGGGTTTCTATCCTACTTGGCATTATACTTTAAGAAAAATTCTATCATAGTTTGTAGGGTTTCTATATAGAAATTGCATACACATAAACATTCTACAATGGTTCTCCATTTTTATAGAATGTTTTGCTCTGTAACTGGAGATACATTTGTATATTATCTCCTTTGTTTGAGCATCCAGATGTGCTTTATGTAAACTAGACTCAGCCCTTTCTCCAATAAAGGCATATGCAGATGGAAAATAAGGGGGGAAAAGTCAATTGGTGGATCTCAAACTATGAAATTTTCTGATACAAAACATTTTCATACATAACTTATTTTAGTATAAATCAGTTCACATATTTGTAACAACCAGGTGCAACAAGGAAGGAATCTCCTCTCCAAAGGACATAATTTTAATACAAATGATCATCCCATTTTCGAGGAGTAAAAACATGTAAACCAAGGTCAGAAATGTGGTAAGTTTCCATTAGTGGCAACTTCACAAAAATTCCATCACATTTCAGTTTACCTATGCTATAAGTATCTTCTTGTATTCATAAGACAGGTTTCGAATTGACAGGAAACATTGACTTCCCTTTTGGCCAATGTTTCCACCAAGGTTCGCAATATCGGTATCAGACCATTCCGATGAGTATTGGTATCGGCGATATCGATAATATTGGTAATTTTGGATCGGAGAATCGGATTTTCTGGTACCGGAAAACAAATAATTATCAATAAAATATTAACATTTTAGAAAATATATTTTACATACTTAGGCATAATTTTAAGTATTTTCACTCTTATTTCTTAGTAGCTTTGAAATTAAATAAAATAATAGGCACCCTTGTCGATTGGTTTACATGCGATATATAAGCTTTCTTCTTTTACATGCTTTTATAACCTTACTATGATTTTACACCGTTGTTGATTGGTCTTTTTCGTTCAATTTTCTTTGTCGAATTGACTGAAAAAAGAGACCCGCAATGTCGGTATCGGTCAGTATCGGGTATCGGTGAATATCGGATCGGGACATACCAAATCGTATTGGTGTCGGCCGTATCGTATCGGTATCGGCCGATACTGTGAACAATGGTTTCCATAGTTTTTGGAAATCAATATAAACTGGAGGCATGGCAAGAGTCGCTAGAATAGACGAGTTTTTCTTACTGCCTATGTTATAACAAGCATTGTACTGCAATATGGATCTACGACTCGAATTTCTTTGGTACTCATGTTTATCCTAGTAATTATTTTATAGGGTTCCTTCATACTGAATTGAAAATCCAGTAAATTTTAAGCATGCAAAGTTTTAAACGTATTCCATATAAATTATTGAAAAAACTGGCAAAAAAAATGTTGCAGGAACCTGTTTAATCAATCAAACTTGACAACATATTTAAGAATGTGAACTTTCTAACCTTAATATTTTAATTTTTTTCGAATATTTGACCAAACTTTAACGTATTTTATTTGCACTAAGTCGATTTATACTCGTACTTTTGTCGTCCGAATTGCTAACAATGGTGTGGCTCAATCCGATTGCACAAATAAAAAGGATAAATGCATCAAGATTGCCCACAATCACAGCAATAAATAATCATCTCATGAATGCAAAATCCGTTTCCATTAGCTCTATATAAGATCAATTACTGACATATACTACCATTTGTTTAAGAAGAATAAACGTTTACATATAAAGTAAGGTACTCACGCCAACCGATTTTTTTTTATATATCCAGTTGCATATAAGTTACTCACGCCAACCGATCTTTCGAATTAAGAGGGTAATATGCAAGGAAGTATTAAATAGTAACAACAATTGCATTACAAGGTTGGAGGTCTGTCTCCAGCAGTCAAGGAGAAGGTTTTACTAGACTTCTTCCATGATGCTACATTAATACGTGACCAGACTACTGGAGCTTCACGTTGCATAGTTTATATCACGTTGGATCGGGTTTACGATCTCGACCAGGTCATCCACTGACCAGACTACCCTTGTTGCTGCTTACGGCCCTACCCTTGTTGTTGCTTACGAACATGCCGGATATGGAGCAGGTGGTACTGCTTATGGCCGTTGCTGCTGCTTACACACCTCAACACAAGTAATACACCACGAGATAAGGCCATCTCCTAAAATTGGGTTTCTATCCTACTTGGCATTATACTTTAAGAAAAATTCTATCATAGTTTGTAGGGTTTCTATATAGAAATTGCATACACATAAACATTCTACAATGGTTCTCCATTTTTATAGAATGTTTTGCTCTGTAACTGGAGATACATTTGCATATTATCTCCTTTGTTTGAGCATCCAGATGTGCTTTGTGTAAACTAGACTCAGCCCTTTCTCCAATAAAAGCATATGCAGATGGAAAATAAGGGGGGAAAAGTCAATTGGTGGATCTCAAACTATGAAATTTTCTGATACAAAACATTTTCATACATAACTTATTTTAGTACAAATCAGTTCACATATTTGTAACAACCAGGTGAAACAAGGAAGGAATCTCCTCTCCAAAGGACATAATTTTAATACAAATGATCATCCCATTTTCGAGGAGTAAAAACATGTAAACCAAGGTCAGAAATGTGGTAAGTTTCTATTAGTGGCAACTTCATAAAAATTCCATCACTTTTCATTTTACCTATGCTATAAGTATCTTCCTCTATTCACAAGACATAATATGAATGCTCCTTTTGTCCAATATTTCCACAGTTTTTGCAAATTATCAATATAAACTAGTGGCATAGCTAGACTAGAAGGAATCTCCTCTCCTAGGCAACACCTATGAAGGAATCTCCACAACTTTGGAAATTATTTGCAACAAACAGGAAGGAAGGACATACTTTTAATACAAATGGTCATCCCATTTTCCAAGAGTAAAAGAAACACACACACACATATAGCAAAGATCAGAAATGTAGCAATTTCTATTAGCGGCGACTTCTTAATAAAAAATCCATCACATTTCATGTACCTATCTTCTTGTATCCATAAGACAGGTTTCACAACATTGGTATCGGACAATACCTATGAGTATCGGTATTGGCAATCTCGACAGTATTGGTGATTTCGGATCGGAGAATCAGATTTTCTGGTATCGGAAAACAAATAATTATCAACAAAATATTAACATTTTTAGAAAATATATTTTACATACTTAGGCTTAATTTTAAGTATTTTTACTGTTATTTCTTAGTACCTTTGAAATTAAATGGAATAATAGGCACCCTTGTCGATTGGTTTACATGCGGTAGATAAGTTTTCTTCTTTTACATGCTTTTATAACCTTATTATGATTTTACACCGCTGTTGATTGGTCTTTTTTGTTCAATTTTCTTTGTTGAATTGACTGAAAGAGACCCGCAATGTCTGTCACGACCCGATCCCAACTTGTTGGGTCGAACCGGATCATGCCCAGCCTACACCGTTGTGAGACGGCGGCAGTAAGCTGTTTTATTACAGGTAATCACAACAACATCTAAACATTTGTCACAACATTTATATACGAGAACTTTAAAACTTTTATTAATCAACAAAATGGAATACATCTGAAATTGAAAGTGCTGAAAGGAAATACTGAATTCAAGTCTACAAAAATTCCAATAAAAGAAACTCGAATTAAAACGACAACTAGCTAGAATGGCTGTCTCGTCAACCTCAGGATCTGCGTCCTCCAAGGGGTCTCCGGTAACACAGCAAAATATGGTACTGGGTCATAGTAGCTATTGTGCTATAGCTCAGCAATCATCAGTGACACCTAAAATATTGGGTCTCCAGTCAGGAGGGAGCAAGTACGAGTATATATCCAACATTTCAAATAATAATAGAAATTTGCAATTTTAAACAATGTGAAATACAATATTTTTCTACAATTCTACACGGTAGAAAACAATGTGATTTGAGTAGATAATGACTATGACCGGCTTGGGTTGTACACTTGTATCCTAGCGATACGATATGGCTTATCCCCGTGTGTAAGAGGGGTAAGCTAATACATTCATTAATTATTTGGGATATTGGTCATAGACGCTACACTACTTCCCCAATATCCCGCAGTCAATCAATCAATACTCTAGGAGAGAGTTCCGGGTAACAATGTGGTTTAAACATGCAAGATAACAATTACTAATTAAAAATGCAGAATAATATAACCGTAACTTGCCTCGATTTGTAAGACTGGAGTAGGGGCAAATTGGTACCGAGGGGGAAGTCAAGTTCGTCTTCGAGATCCTACAGTTGAGAACTTGACTTAGAACCATTGTGAAACCGAGCTAGGTGTGCTAGTTGTAATTTCTAGTAGCAGATCCTAGTCAAGTTTTAAGTTTGTCTATTTAATCTACTACTAACGGTTTACGACGCGTACTACGTTGGTTCTCATTTAGTTGGATAGCCAATTTCTGGTTTACTTGAAAAATTTGTCGTTGCCGGTTAATTCGTAAAACTTTGTATTTTTAATATTATACGTATAAAACTACATTTTCTTTCAATGATAAAACGTGGGTTTTGTTAACTATCAATATTTTATTCAAGTTATTTTATCATGAAAAATCCTTATTAATTTATACAAAATATTTATTAGTCATTTTGTCACGAAGCGCCTAATTACGGAAACGATAAAACCATCCAGAAAATAAAGGAAAAATCCTAATCTACACAATACAAGTCCACAGCGAAATAAAGTAGAAAACTGGGCTTATGCCCTTACATTTATTTACATAAATAAATTTTAGGAATAACAATAAAACGGTGAATCCTGAACGCCGGGAAGCGGTCCATTCAGTAGGCCGAAGCCCTGCACCAAAATTCTAACAGCAATACCCGTACTAAAAATAATAATATAAATTAAAGATAATAATTATATGAGTCTCAGACTTGGTCCAAAAGTCATAATATTGGCTAGCACCTCAACGTACAGGAACCCTGTAGCGTTTGCGCTTCGCCAGGCTCATTCGACCTATAAGGTCGTCGCCAAAAAGGTGGTACAGAAATCCACAAATCCGAAAGCCGACAAATCCAAAGTATAAACGTTTTGCAAAAGTCTGATTTTCAAGTCCCTAATTTTATACGAAAATCCGTTTTAAAAATATTTCCGAAAAATTGGGCAGCATCTCCTCTATATCTGGGACAACCCAAAACTGGAAAAATGCGCGACAACACCAACAATTATCCCAAACCAGGGAAAATCCAAAATTTTAACTTCCAAAACCATTTTACATAAAAATTAAATTCACAGAACCATTTTCGAAGCTAAATCGGAAACCCGAAATAAAATCGGAAATCCCGAAATGAAGTCGGAACACCACAACACCCAAAAATCCAGAAGAACACATTTCGGAAAAATCCGAAATAACCACAGAACATCACAAAAACGATTTCGGAAACTCCGAAACCATTACGCCCACAAAACCGAATTTTCGGGAAGAAATCGGGGACCAATCTCAGCATCGACTACGGAAACGGGGACGGAAATACGAAATTATACCTTGGGTTGCTCGGCTAGAGCTCTCAGATGATAATATAGGAAGAAAAACCACGGACAGCAGGTTCGAAAATCCCGGGACAGCGCTGGTATCACACGAGGAGGTGCTGGACAACGGATCGGAACCCGCAAGATGTTGCGGACAGCGGGTTGAGCACGGGACAGCAGATCGGGAGCTCGGAAAGAGGGAGAACGGCCGAGGGGGGTCGGCCGGTGCTCGCGGAGGAGGCCGGGACAGCAGCGGAGAGGGTCGGGGTCCGGCACAGGGGCGCACGGGGAGATCGGACCGAGAGAGGCTGAGGGGGCCGACCGGGGGCGGCGCCGGCGGGACAGCGGCTGGGCGCGGCCGAGGGGCGCACGGGAGATCCGGCGAAGGCCGGAGGCGGGTTCGGCCTAGGGCTCGCGCGGGGAGGGCGGAGCCGCGGGGTTGCGGCCTAGGGCTCGGGCGCCGAGCAGGGAGACCGGGGCGCGGGTGAGTTTGTGAAAGAGGGGGAAAGGAGAAAGTGCTGGAGTTGAGTTCGTGAGAGAGAGAGTGTGATGGGAGTGGTGAGTTGGTTGGTTTAAGTATGGAAAGAGTGGGAGGAATTGTGGAGTAGAGAGGATTCCGTGAGAGTGAGAGGGAAAGGTGGGGAGTAGGAATAGGGTGCTGGCTTGGTCGTGGGAGACCAAGCCAGTTGGGCTTTACATTATTTTTTTTTAACTAACAAATAATAAGTAATAAAGATTTTAAAAGAGGAGAATTAATGATGGGTCTCAGAAACGGGATTGGGTTCGGGTTCGAACTGGTCCAGGCTCAGGTCTCGCAAACAAAAATCCCAGTTTATTATTTGAAAATAATTTCGAACCCACAATATAATATTAATATTATCTAATAATAATAATAAATTACAAATCCATTAAATCTAAATTCTGGGTTTCACAATGTCCGTATCGGTCAGTATCGGGTATTGGTCGATATCGGATCGGGACATACCAAATCGTATCGGTGTCGGCCGTATCGGATCGGTATCGGCCGATACTGTGAACTATGGTTTCCACAGTTTTTGGAACTCAATATAAACTAGTGGCATGGCAAGAGTCGCTAGAATAGACGAGTTTTTCTTACTGCCTATGTTATAACAAGCATTGTACTGCAATATGGATCTACGACTCGAATTTCTTTGGTACTCATGTCTATCCTAGTAATTATTCTATAGGGTTCCTTCATACTGAACTGAAAACCCAGTAAATTTAAAACATGCAGAATTTTAAACGTATTTCATATAAATTATTGAAAAATTTGGCAAAAAAAGATGTGGTAGAACCTGTTTAATCAATCAAATTTGACAACATATTTAAGAATGTGAACTTTCTAACCTTAATTTTTTTTCCGAATATTTGACCAAACTTTAATGTATTTTATTTGCACTAAGTCGATTTATACTCGTACTTTTGTGTCCGAATTGCTAACAGTGGTGTGGCTCAATCCGATTTGACAAATAAAAAGGATAAATGCATCAAGATTGCCCACAATCACAGCAATAAATAATCAACTCATGAATGCAAAATCCGTTCCATTAGCTCTATATAAGATCAATGACTGACATAACTACATAACTTAGAATACTAGCATTTGTTTTAGAAGAATAAACGTTTACATATAAAGGTACTCACGACAACCGATCTTTTTTTATATATATCCAGCTGCATATAAGGTACTCACACCAACCGTTTTTTTTTTATATATCCAGCTGAGAATTAGGAGGACAATACACAAGGAAGTGGCAATACGCAATGCTACATTAGTACGTGACCAGACTACTGGAGCTTCACGTTGCATAGTTTTTATCACGTTGGATCGGGTTGATGACCTCGACCAGGTTCCACTGACCAGACTACCCTTGCTGGTGCTTACGGCCCTACCCTTGCTGTTGCTTACGAACCTGGTACTGCTTATGGCCGTTGCTGCTTACGGACCTGGCGGATACGGATCCTACGGACCTCCTACAGGTGTTGCTTACAGTCTTTTATTATAATTACAAAACAGGTCAATTTAATTGGATAATAATATTTTATTTCAATTTAATGTTTAGTTTAACTCCAATATCTTAATTCCATATATTTCTAACCATAAATTAATCTTCTATCAAAATTAAATTAATTATTATGGAGAGGATAAATTAGTCAATTGTGTCGAGTTAGACTATTTCTTTATTTTGTTCTCTACTTAATAAATTTCTTCCCATTTAATGATCTATATCGAGTTAGAATCTCAATAAGAACATATCGATTGAATGATCTTTATCATGCACATTGAAAAGTTCACCTAAATTGTATGAGAATAAGATAGGGTAGAATCTCAATAAGAAAGGGTAGAATCTCAATATGAAACATATATTCAAAAAATATTTGATTAACTTTTTTTATATAGTTGAATTTAACAGAACAAATGTGGATAAAAGATAAAAAAATAATTAAAAATTTTAGAATCAGAATATTAGAACAAATTTTGGTTTGATTTTGTTTGGTTTGGTTTTTTTAGTTTGATTTGGTTTAATCTATTAGTTTATGTATATATATATTCATTTGTATTTTTTTTTATATATATTTATTTGTATCAATAACAAATTAATATATACAATAAATATATTAATATACATAATAACAAAATAATTACAAATTAATACATATAATAACAAACTAATATATTAGTATATAAATAAATAATATATTCAAATTAATATATAGAAATTAATTTGTATAATAACTAATATATTTTGTTATCATATATATATATATATATATATATATATAAAATATATATATATATATATATATATATATATATATATATATATATATATATATATATATATATATATATATATATATATATATATATATATATACTCTGGAAGGAGCCTCGCTCCTCGGGAACCCCCAACCGCCGTAGGCCCCCCTCTACCTTTAGCCTCCCCTTCGGTTGGTCAGGCCTCCAGCTCCCGCCCCCCCCCTCCCCGCCGGCGTCTGCCCGACGTGTGGCTCCCTCTCCTACTTCCCCTTCCGTCCTCGTCGCAACCGTCGTCCTAGGCATCGGAGGCGTCGCCGCGCTCGGCGCCTGCGGCCATCCCTGGCTCCCTCCCTCCTCGGCCCCCCGCCTGGCGCGCTCGTCGTCGAGCGAGCTGAGCTTCTTCCCTCCGGCTCGCAGTCAGCTCCGTCCGCCGTCCCAGGCGTTGCGCTGCCCTCCCTACCGCCCGCGGCTCCTCCTCCAGTCCTCTTCTTCCTGAGGCGGCCCTCAGAGCCGTGCGCCGCCCTGTCCAGCGCCCCTCCCAGTCCTCCGCCGGCGCCGTCTCTCGCCCCCTCCCCCCCCCCCCCCCCGCCTGAGCTTGCAGCTCCTCCCCCCCGTGCAGCCCTCCGCCCCCCTCCTCCAGCCCCTCCGTACACCCCCTCCGTCCTTCCCACCGTACCTCCTCTTCTCCCTTCGGCGTCTCCTCCCTTCGGCTTGCAGCCCCCGACGCTTCCTCCGGGCGAGATGCCTCCTAGCACCCCCGCAGCGGCCCACCTCCTAGCCCCACCCTCTCCCTTCCTTCCGGAGCACTCCCCGCCAGTCGCCCCTCCCGACGCACTCCCCCCCCCCCGCCTTGGAAGTGGTGTTGCCCCTGTCCCCCTTTGCAGTGGAGCTGGTTTCCCTACTCTTCCCCTCCGGTTGCCCCCTATTGGGCCTCCCCTCCCTCCGACGGTTCTGGCATCCACGCCTCCGCGTCGTAGTGCCCCTGCAGTCGTTACCCTCCCCATCGTCGGGCCTGGTGAACTCCGGGGCCGCCGCCTCCGGTCCCCCCAAGGCGCTCCCCCTGTTCCTTCCCGCGGCTCCCGTCTCCAACGTCTCCCTGTCACGCCCCAGAACCAGAATACTGGAGAGCGGGGGAATGACTCAGCCATCTATGTATTACGGGTAGAAGAATACCATATAATACGATCAATGCTGTCTAACCAGACGAGAGGGTGCATACTACATAAAAGTCTTTCTATGGTCACTTCACATCTATTGTCTCAATCATTCGAACAAGGAAACAGAAATAGAGAACATGTAAGATAAAGCAGTAAGGCGTCCCAAACGCTCAGTCAAAATGTTCTTGAGATCTGGCTTTACAAAATATAGCTAGATGATATAGCAAAGTGTACACAATTGTTATCAGCTGCAGTCTGACTTAATTACAATTATGCAAAAGTAAGTACAAGACAATCCGACTAACATGTCGGTGCCAAACGGCTAAGGTATAAAGTAAACAATAAAACAAGTGGTGAAGTAAGAAACCCACTCGAGTCGTCCTGCGATCATTCCTCTGGTATTGACCATCTTGGAGGTGGAAGTAAACTGGATCCTCGAGAACCGGCTCTAAATCTGGCCATGCAAAACCAGAGAGGTTAGACCTCTAATAGCAAGTACCACAAGGAAGCACGACATGAGAACTAAAACCAGTAAGTAAGAGAATATAATAATAGATCTCTGCTTTCCACTAGGATTCACATAACATCAAGACACTTCGAACCAACCTCCCAACCAAACAAGGACAGAAGTTGGCCCGTCATGTCCTGATATTCTGATCATCTCAGTTAGGCGACAGAGTAGGTACAGTACACAAACAAATTAATTTAAACGGCCAATCAATTTCTACGGCTTGCTATTGTGAGTTCCAAGTTATCCTGGAATAATGCAATAAAGATTCCTCAGTTCTTACCATGTGCGAGCAAGGCTAGTCTATCCAGTCAATCAATTGTGCCATGCATGAATTAGACGAGTCCCAGCGGGACGCCCGTCATCAATATACAATATACTATAATAATATAAGCAGATACCGCTCTCTGCCCGTATGGCAGATTTACAGTACCTGTGGGAACCAGCCGGCCCGTCGGGTCCTACTCGTCCCAAGGGGGCTGCCATATAAGAACTCGGGAATCCATTCTCTCCATGCCATCATTTATTTTATTTAACTTAATAGTCCCTACGTTTGAGTGAAATCCCATGCCGTGGATCATGGTCATTCAAATGAGTACTTTCGTACGGGGTACGATATGCACAACTCTACAACGATACCAGTGCGGTTAGGTTGCAGGTCTTACATAGCGTAATGCAACAATCCAAACTAACCACGGAATAATCATGCCTTAACCATAAAGTACACATGCTTCTTTTGTAAAATAAATAAGTAAATAAATAAATAAATAGATTGAAGCCTGCATGTGCATGTATGTCAATATTCGAGATCAGCCAGTCGATTACAATAGTTCATAACATGAACGTGTCTCATTCATTCAATTCAATAAGACGACTAGCCAGTCTTTTAGTTCCAACTAGGAACGCATGATCAATTTTAGTCAAGATAGCCATCATTATCAATGGTAGTAAGGCATGAAAGTCAATTAGTATTCAATGGGGTCGAGTCTATAACTCTCAGGGTTAAGTTCCGGCCCTACTGGGTATCATGAACTAATCAAGACACAGGACACTAGTACACAACCATATGTAATTAAAATATTAACATGCTAAGATTATCGAGTTCATGCAAAGGCATAAGGATGAATAAATTATAGAACAATGGAAACACCCAGGTCAAGAAGTCACGCCAACAAGTTTATGCTAAGGCCAACAAGTCATGCAAGAAGTCTATGCTAAGACCAACAAGTCACGCTAAGTTAGCATGAAGGGGTGAGCGTATAAACAGCGTGAGCGTGAAAAGTGATTCAAGCTGGCAAGCGTGAGCGTGAAAAGTGGTTCACGTTGGCACGCACAGAGTGAGCGTGAAAGGAAATCTACGCACGCATAGCGTGAAGGGTAATTCACGCACGCACAGCGTGATCGTGAGAAGAAATTCACGCACGCATACAAAGATGTGTGCGTAACTCAAAATTAACGCACACATGTAAAGACGTGAGCGTGACTAGAATTCACGCACGCACGTAAGAACGTGAGCGTGACTAAAAATATACGCTGATACGTAAGAACGTGAGCGTGACTAAAAATACACGCTGACACGTAAGAACGTGTGCGTGACTAAAAATATACGCTGACACGTAAGAACGTGTGCGTGAAGGGCTGATGTTTACGCGAGCACGTAAGAACGTGAGCGTACAACATCTCCCAAACTCCAAGTCCTATGGAGCCTTCGTTCCAGTGCCAGAAATACACGCCAGCTTGGTGGACCAAAACCCATGAACAACCGAAATACAAATACTTAGATCTAGAGAAAACAAGCCATAGAAATCAAAAATGCTAAGAACTAAACTCTCTTAGAATCACAAGAGGAAGACAAATGAACCATAAAAATGGGTTCTCATGTAGAAGCAAGTTGTACTTGCCTACTGCTACTGCTGGTAGGTGGTGGTGGTGATGAGGAAGAAGAAGAAGAAGTAACGGAGAAGAAAAAGTAATGGAGAAGGAAAGTTATGAAGAGAGAGAAAGGAGATGGGGGCTTAAATAGGAGGAGTGGTGGTAGGTGGGGGTCTAATGGGTTCATGATGAACCAACTCATCAAACCGAACCAAGCCGAACCTAAAGACTAGCTAAAGCAGAGAATAAAATTACAGAAAGTAAAATACAGATAATAAAATTGCAGAAAATTAATTAACATAAAAATTAAAGAGCAGATAATTAATTAACATGAACTTAAAGGAATTTAAATATAGGATAATACATGATAAATATTAAATAAATACATTCAAGCAATATACGTATTAAAATACGCATTCTGGGAACGGGGAGTGACATCTCTACCCACCTTGAAAAAATTCCGTCCTCGGAATTTCAAATTCAAGCAAGATAGAAACATCGGGGCTAAACCAATCTAAGTACAAGCAATTCAATCAAGCAATCATTTTACAATGTCCATAGCAAGTAACATATATGTAAATCCATCAATCTACGATATCAAGCAATTCTACCCATAAGGTGATAAGCATGAGGAATCAGGACAATCAAGGTATACAGAAAAAGATATACCTTGTGAGTCAAACAGGTGTGGATACCGTGATCGGATATCATCCTCACGTTTCCACGTTGACTCTCCCAAGGAGTGATGACCCCAAGCAACACGAACAAGACTAATTGTTCGGTTCTTGAGTATCTTCTCTCTTCGGTCCAAAATGGACACAGGTTGTTCCTCGTAAGACAGGTTGGTACCAACAACCAGCTCAGAATGATCGAGGATATGACTTGGGTCCGATACATACCTACATAATTGAGATACATGAAACACGTCATGCACCTCTCGTAACGAAGGTGGGAGGGATAAACGATAAGCAACATCGCCTACCCGATCAAGGATAACAAATGGGCCCTCGTACCGCGGACTCAATTTCCCGCGAACGCCAAATCTAATGACCCCACAAGTAGGTGAGATCCGCAAGAATACGTGGTCTCCAACAGAGAACTCTAACGGCCTACGATGCTGGTCCGCCCAATGACGATGCCGATCCTGTGCAACTCGAAGTCGCTCTCTAATTTTCTTAACCACTTCAACCGTCTGAACAATCATTTCTGGGCCTAACATCTTCCTCTCCCCGATATCATCCTATGGAAGCGGTGACCTGCACTTCTTACCATATAGTGCTTCGAATGGCGCTATCTGGATACTGGCTTGATAACTGTTGTTGTATGAGAACTCGACCAAGTGCAGGTGACTCTCCCAAGACCCTCCAAAATCTAGAGTGCAAGCTCGCAACATGTCTTCTAAAGTCTGAATCGTTCTTTCTGATTGCCCATCTGTCTGCGGATGGTAAGCCGTGCTAAATCTTAACTTGGTACCCAAACTATGATGTAAGCTCTTCCAAAAATGTGATATAAAACGGGTATCTCGATCCGACACAATACTGACAGGGACTCCATGCTGTCTGACTATCTGTTGCATATATAACTCTGCCAACTTCTCCGTAGATTGCCCTACTCTGAAAGAAAGAAAGTGTGCTACCTTCGTAAGCCGATCTATGATTATCCAAATAGCTTCCTTACCACTTGGTGATCTCGGTAAACCGGTCAGAAAGTCCATTGTAATATGCTCCCATTTCCATTCCGAAATAGGAAGCGGTTGCAATAACCCAGCTGGCCTCTGCTGTTCTGCCTTCACTTGCTGACATACCAAGCAACGGGAAACAAATCTAGCTATCTCCCTCTTCATCCCGTTCCACCAGAAATGCTGCTTGATATCTTGGTACATCTTGGTCCCTCCAGGGTAAATAGAATACTGAGAACTGTGAGCTTCTGCCATAACCTCCTGTCTGATATCTCCACTAGGCACACATAGACGCGATCCAAACCTAAGTGTACCATCTTCATGAATTCTCATCTCCTTCCTGAGTCCTGACTCACATTCTGCCCTAAGCTTCTGAATCCTTGGGTCCTGTGCCTGAGCTGTCTTGATCCTGCCTACCAAGTTGGATTGAACTTGCAGACTTGTTAGAACTCCTACATCACTGGGAAGTATAACTTTGATGCCCATTTCCTGAAGGTCTTATAAAATATGCCTCTGTGTTGTCAACATAAATGCGCCGCCTCTTCTGCTAAGAGCGTCTGCTACTACATTAGCCTTGCCTGGGTGATACTGAAGCTCCACGTCATAATCTTTAATCAACTCCAACCATCTTCTCTGCCTCATGTTTAGTTCCTTCTGAGTAAAGATGTACTTCAGACTTTTATGGTCTGTGTACATGTCCACTCGGTCACCATATAAGTAATGCCTCCATAGCTTCAGAGCAAACACTACTGCCGCTAACTCTAAATCATGAGTTGGGTAATTCTTCTCGTGGTCCCGAAGCTGCCTAGATGCATATGCTATCACCTTTCCATGTTGCATAAGGACACATCCAAGTCCTTTACCTGACGCATCACAATATACTGTAAAACCTCCGGGTCCAACTGGCAATGTAAGAATAGGTGCTGATATCAACTTCTGCTTCAAAGTCTCAAATGATGCTTGACATTCTGTCGACCAAACGAATGGTACATCCTTCCGGGTCAAGCGGGTCATGGGCGCTGAAAGTCTCGCAAAGTCTGACACAAACCTTCTGTAATATCCTGCCAATCCCAAAAAACTTTGCACATCTGCTACGGTCTTGGGTACTGGCCAACTTTCTACTGCTTCTACCTTCTTGGGATCTACTGCTACTCCAGCTCCTGATATGATGTGACCCAAAAATGAAATGTGATCCGACCAAAACTCACACTTGCTGAGCTTGGCATACAACTGGTTCTCTCTCAGAACCTGTAACACTTTCCTGAGGTGGTCTTCATGCTCCTCTTCACTAGCAGAGTATACGAGAATGTCGTCAAGAAACACAACGACAAACTGGTCTAAGTATGGCATAAAGATGCGATTCATCAAATCCATGAATATCGCTGGAGCATTGGTCAAACCAAACGGCATTACTAAGAATTCATAATGCCCATACTTCGACCTGAATGCTGTCTTGGAAATATCTTCCTTCCGAACCCTCACCTGATGATACCCTGAACGAAGATCTATCTTGGAGAAAACTCTAGCCTTGCTCAACTGATCAAATAAGTCGTCGATCCTGGGTAATGGGTACTTGTTCTTCACTGTTGCCGCGTTAAGCTTCCTGTAGTCAATGCACAATCTGGATGACCCATCCTTCTTCCCCACAAGTATCACTGGTGCTGTCCATAGTGACACGCTAGCTTGGATGAACTTCTTCTCCTTTAGTTCCTCTATGTGCTGATATACCTTGGCCTGCTCTGAATCCGCCATTCTGTAAACTCGATCTGATATCGGTTTAGTTCCTGGTGCCAATTCTATACTGAACTCAATATCTCTAACTGGTGGTAGACCTGGAAGTTCTTCAGGAAATACGTCTAGAAACTCTTCAACTACCTTCGGAATCTGAACTTCTTCCATTGCTGTTATTACTCCCTGCTCTTGCTGAGTTGCCCCTGATCTGACTAAGGTGAATCTCTTCCTGCCTGGAATATCAAAAGATACACTCCCTCTACGATAATCTATTATCGCATGACTGTCTTTCAGCCAGTCCATGCCTAAGATAACGTCGAAATTTCCAACAAGAAATTCTATCAACCGGGCAGGTAAGGAATACCCGCAAACTACAACGCTACATGCTAAACTAACTCTACTAACTCCTACGAGCCCATTACCAGTGAGTATATTCAACCTCCCTGGCAATGCCTCGAACTCCATTCCTAGTCGTGTCGCAAATTGTGCAGATATAAATGAGTGGGATGCTCCCGAATCAAACAATGCTACTGCAGGATATGAGGCGACGAGAATGTTACATGCCACAGCATCTTCCGATGCCAATGCCTCCTCCAAGGACAGAGTGAATGCTTGCCCTCGACCTCCTTGCTGGTTTCCATGCTGCGGCCTAGCCTGGTGTTGTTGCTGGCCCCTTCCTTGATGATGCTGGGGTGGTCTATACTGGTGTTGCTGCATCGGCGGCCCCTGCTGCCGAAACATCTGAGCCTGCGGTATTAACGGACGCTGTGCCAACGGCCTTACTGCCATCGCTGGCCCTCGATACTGGCCTGCCCCTGGTACTGGCAGAGCAGGAAACTGTTGCCCTGGTCCTCCTGACCTCGAATTCATGGGACATGTGGTAACCCGATGGTCTGGATTTCCACATATCAGACACAGTCCATTCAATATCCGACACACATCTCTAGTGTGCCCCATCTTTCCACAATAAGTGCAGCCCGCCGAGGGTTGCTGGTTCTTCTTCTGTTGCTGTTGCTGCTGCCTGGGTGGTGGTGCTGGTCCTCGTATCGCCACATCGTGGATACGAATGCCAGTGGATGGTGCTGTTGTTCGGGGCGCTGCTCCCCCTCCTCCTTCAATCTGACTGTGGGATCTCTTCTGACCCCCAGTCCTTGTCGCAAGCCTCTGAATAGTGATCTCGTGCCTTCGAGTTGCCGTCAATACTTCATCAAAAGTTTGGTAATTGTGCCCCTCTATCAATTGCAAGAGTTCAAGATGAAACCCTTGCTGAAACCTCATGGCCCTCTGGTTCTCTGTTGCTACCATCTCTGGGGCGAATCTACTCAATCTGCAGAACTCCGCTGCATAAGCATCTACCGTCTTGCCGGCCTGCCTGAGGCTGATAAACTTCTGTTGTAGCTCAAACCGTGCCACAACTCTATAGTACTTGGTCTTGAATCTTGCAGTAAAATTGTCCCAAGTCACAGGACGTCTGATGCCCACTTCCTCTGATTCCCACCAATCATGTGCGAGATCCTGAAGTAACAACTTTACTAGATCCACACGTTCTTCTGCCGGTAACTTAGCTGCTATCAGAATAGCCTCAATATCCTTAAGCCATGCATCTGCTGAGATGGCATCCTCCGTGCCCTCGAAACGGCGGGAGTTGTACTTGCAAAACCTGGCTGATGCTCCTGAATCAGTCCTCACTCTTCTTTCCAAAGCCGTCTGCAATCCTTGGTTGAGTAACACATTCTGCTCTTATAGCTGAGTGTGCATGCGCTGCTGGGCCAACATCTGATGTTGCTGAGTAGCCATCATTCCTCTCATGATTTCTAGAAGGGCTGGTGTGTCCACTTCCACAGGGGTAGGTGGAACTATGGTTGGTGTTGGAACTTCCGGATACCGCGGTTCAACTGCTGGATCTACTATCACTTCTTCTTGGATAGTCTTCTGAGGTGAGACTGGCCCTTGTTGCTGACCAACCTGGTAATGTTGCCCATGTTGCCCTTGTTGTTGCTGCCCAGCTCTGACCGATGCGGACGAAGTGCCCCTAAGAAAAGGGATAAGAGAACAATCAAACAACCGGACATGAAGGATCAATGAAGTCAAAGGATACCAGAATGTCAAGCAAGGGTTGAGAACAACGAATCATGAGATCAAGGGGGAACACGTGTGATTGAGACATCTTATAAATCAAAACACCCCACAAGTCTGAAATCTGACCTGCATGGGCTACCACTAAAACCTTGTCACGCCCCAGAACCAGAATACTGGAGAGCGGGGGAATGACTCAGCCAGCTACGTATTACGGGTAGAAGAATACCGTATAATACGATCAATGCTGTCTAACCAGACGAGGGGGTGCATACTACATAAAAGTCTTTCTATGGTCACTTCACATCTATTGTCTCAATCATTCGAACAAGGAAACAGAAACAGAGAACATGTAAGATAAAGCAGTAAGGCATCCCAAATGCTCAGTCAAAATATTCTTGAGATTTGGCTTTACAAAACATAGCCAGATGATATAGCAAAGTGTACACAATTGTTATCAGCTGCAGTCTGACTTAATTACAATTATGCAAAAATAAGTACAAGATAATCCGACTAACATGTCGGTACCAAACGGCTAAGATATAAAGTAAACAACAAAACGAGTGGTGAAGTAAGGAACCCACTCGAGTCCTCCTGCGATCATTCCTCTAGTATTGACCATCTTGGAGGTGGAAGTAAGCTGGATCCTCGGGAACCGGCTCTAAATCTGGCCATACAAAACCAGAGAGGTTAGACCTCTAATAGCAAGTACCACAAGGAAGCACGACATGAGAACTAAAACCAGTAAATAAGAGGATATAATAATAGATCTCTGCTTTCCACTAGGATTCACATAACATCAAGACACTTCGAACCAACCTCCCAACCAAACAAGGACAGAAGTTGGCCCGTCATGTCCTGATATTCTGATCATCTCAGTTAGGCGATAGAGTAGGTACAGTACACAAACAAATTAATTTAAACGACCAATCAATTTCTACGGCTTGCTATAGTGAGTTCCAAGTTATCCTGGAATAATGCAATAAAGATTCCTCAGTTCTTACCATGTGCGAGCAAGGCTAGTCTATCCAGTCAATCAATTACGCCATGCATGAATTAGACGAGTCCCAGCGGGACGCCCGTCATCAATATACAATATACAATAATAATATAAGCAGATACCGCTCCCTGCCCGTGTGGCAGATTTACAGTACCTGTGGGAACCAGCCGGCCCGTCGGGTACTACTCGTCCCAAGGGGGCTGCCATGTAAGAACTCGAGAATCCATTCTCTCCATGCCATCATTTATTTTATTTAACTTAATAGTCCCTACGTTTGAGTGAAATCCCATGCCGTGGATCATGGTCATTCAAATGAGTACTTTCGTACGGGGTACGATATGCACAACTCTACAATGATACCAGTGCGGTTAGGTTGCAGGTCTTACATAGCGTAATGCAACAATCCAAACTAACCACGGAATAATCATGTCTTGACCATAAAGTACACATGCTTCTTTTGTAAAATAAATAAGTAAATAAATAAATAAATAGATTGAAGCCTGCATGTGCATGTATGTCAATATTCGGGATCAGCCAGTCGATTACAATAGTTCATAACATGAACGTGTCTCATTCATTCAATTCAATAAGACGACTAGCCAGTCTCTTAGTTCCAACTAGGAACGCATGATCAATTTTAGTTAAGATAGCCATCATTATCAATGGTAGCAAGGCATGAAAGTCAATTAGTATTCAATGGGGTCGAGTCTATAACTCTCAGGGTTAAGTTCCGGCCCTACTGGGTATCATAAACCAATCAAGACACAGGGCACTAGTACACAACCATATGTAATTAAAATATTAACATGCTAAGATTATCGAGTTCATGCAAAGGCTTAAGGATGAATAAATTATAGAACAATGTAAACACCCAGGTCAAGAAGTCACGCCAACAAGTTTATGCTAAGGCCAACAAGTCACGCAAGAAGTCTATGCTAAGACCAACAAGTCACGCTAAGTTAGCATGAAGGGGTGAGCATATAAACAGCGTGAGCGTGAAAAGTGATTCAAGCTGGCAAGCGTGAGCGTAAAAAGTGGTTCACGTTGGCACGCACAGAGTGAGCGTGAAAGGAAATCTACGCACGCATAGCGTGAAGGGTAATTCACGCACGCACAGCGTGATCGTGAGAAAAAATTCACGCACGCATACAAAGATGTGTGCGTAACTCAAAATTCACGCACATATGTAAAGACGTGAGCGTGACTAGAATTCACGCACGCACGTAAGAACGTGAGTGTGACTAAAAATACACGCTGACACGTAAGAACGTGAGCGTGACTAAAAATACACGCTGACACGTAAGAACGTGTGCGTGACTAAAAATACACGCTGACACGTAAGAACGTGTGTGTGAAGGGCTGATGTTTACGCGAGCACGTAAGAACGTGAGCGTACAACATCTTCCAAACTCCAAGTCCTATGGAGCCTTCGTTCCAGTGCCAGAAATACACGCCAGCTTGGTGGACCAAAATCCATGAACAACCGAAATACAACTACTTAGATCTAGAGAAAACAAGCCATAGAAATCAAAAATGCTAAGAACTAAACTCTCTTAGAATCACAAGAGGAAGACAAATGAACCATAAAAATAGGGTCTCATGTAGAAGCAAGTTGTACTTGCCTACTGCTACTGCTGGTAGGTGGTGGTGGTGATGAGGAAGAAGAAGAAGAAGTAACGGAGAAGAAAAAGTAATGGAGAAGGAAAGTTATAAAGAGAGAGAAAGGAGATGGGGGCTTAAATAGGAGGAGTGGTGGTAGGTGGGGGTCCAATGGGTTCATGATGAACCAACTCATCAAACCGAACCAAGCTGAACCTAAAGACTAGCTAAAGCAGAGAATAAAATTGCAGAAAGTAAAATACAGATAATAAAATTGCAGGAAATTAATTAACATGAAAATTAAAGAGCAGATAATTAATTAACATGAACTTAAAGAAATTTAAATATTGGATAATATATGATAAATATTAAATAAATACATTCAAGCAATATACGTATTAAAATACGCATTCTGGGAACGGGGAGTGACACTCCCCCAGCGCCGGTCCCCTTCCTTTCCGCCGGCGTCTTCCAGGGGTCGAGCTCTTCCCCCCCCCGCCCCAGTAGCTACCTCGGCTCTCCGGCAGCCGCCCTCCTGTTCGTCGCCCTCCCGTCGGCCCCCATCCCCCGCCCTCCCCCTCCTTGCCCCCGCGCTGGAAGCCCCGGGTCCCCCCCTCCGGCGACTCACCCACGGCTCCCGGCGGGTCCGAGTCCCCTCCTTCGAGTCGTTCCTCGGGCCGCCCCCCCCGGGGGACCCGAGCCCCCTTGGGCAGGCCGCTGCCTTTGGGCCACGCGCCATCCTCGGGCAGGTGCTCCCCAGGGAGCGGTGTCCCACCGTTTGTTTTTGAATTTTGTTTGTAAGCGGGTTCCCGCCTGTGGGGCCCGCTCTCTGTTCTATTTAGTTTTCAATAAATTTTTTTTCTTTAAATAAATATATATATATATATATAAATATATATATATATATATATATATATATATATATAAAACCCATATTAGTTAATATATTAACTAAACTAACAAATTATATATACAAATAAATATATTGTGTACTTATATACAACGTTTAGTCCCGAGACAAGGGAGGGTTGCATATATATATTTATTTGCATATTAACTGATATAGATAACAATAAAATCTATTATTTAATATATAATTATTATATATAAAAATATTAACTGATATATTTTTTTATTATATATTAATCGTATAGATAATAATATGGAAAATTTATGAAATGTCTAAAAAACGAAAAAGTTTTATGAAAAATCCACCGCGCAATAACATTTCATTGCGTGCCCAGAATTAGCAAAAAATATATAAAGAGGGTTCCGAATAACCTTTTTGTCCTTCCTTCTAATTTATTGAAAACACCCACGAAACTACTGTTAAAAAAAAAAGTTTTGATACTTCATCTTCTTCCATACGCTGCTCACATTCGAATCTAGGTTTTCTCCTCAAAAATCTTCAAAAACTTGTCGAAAAATTTCGAAAAGACCGAGACAAACGGCAAAAGTGCTAAAACGGAGGTCCAAACATCATTTTTTTTACGATTCTAAAATTTCGAACGCCCGACAAATGGTAAAATAATTTATCTTATGCTCCTTGAAGATACGCTCATTTTGCGACAAACCGGATCTCGTTTTGACCTCCCAGTCAAAAGTTATGGCCCTCCAAAGTTTCAACTGACCATAAAATGCAGGAGAATTACCATTCTCCGTGTTAGAACACGAAGAATGTTAATTTCGCATGAGGGTGGCCATTCTTCGCGTTAGTAACACGGAGAATGACATTCTCTGTCTTAATTTGCATGGAGAATGGCTATTTTCTGTGTTAGTAATACGGAGAATGGCATTCTTCGTCTTAATTTACATGGAAAATGGCCATTCTCCGTCTTAATTTACACGGAAAATGGCTATTCTCCGTATAATTTAGCACGAAGAATGGTCATTCCAGTGTTAAAACGCGGGAGAATGGCCATTCTCCGTGTTAGAAACACGAAGAACGCTATTCTCCGTGTTAAATAACACGGAGAATGGCATTCTCCGTATTAATTTACACGGAGAATGACCATTCCTAGTGTTAAAACGTAGGAGAATGACCATTCTCCGTGCTAAATTATACGGAGAATGGTCATTCAAATGTTAAAACACAGGAGAATGGCCATTCTCCGTGTTAGAAACACGGAGAATGCCATTCTCCGTGTTAGTAACACGAAGAATGGCATTCTCCGTGTTAATTTACACGGAGAATGACATTCTCCTTGTTAAAATGCAGGAGAATGACTATTCTTCGTGTTATATCGACGGAGAACAGTTGACAGAAACCTTTTTTTGTGGAAAGAAATTTGACATGAATAAAGATTCAAGAGTTTTCGTTCTTCTTTCAAAACGATGCTAACTCTTATGGAAAAGAAGAAGAAGATCTTCTCTCCACAATTGACCTAATTGTCGGAAAAGAAGAAGAAGAAGAAGAAGAAGAAGAAGAAGAAGAAGAAGAAGAAGATGGTGAGCGATGATCGGAGTTCGACTGAAAAAAAGTATGATAAACTACGAACGATCTTTGCGATCTCTATTGAAGATGAGAGCAATGGAATTCAGATCTCTCGTGAAGAAGAAGAAGAAGACGACGAGAATCGCAATCCAAATCTGAGTTTGTGCGGAGGGGTAGTTATGGTAATAATTTTGTAAATACAGAGCATCTAAAGAGAATCTTGGTACTTAACGTGGAAATATATAATTCTGGACATTTCATAAAACCCATCATGCAGGTGGGTTTTTCATAAAAACCAACCCCGAAATTAGTTTCTCAGCAATTTCCAGATAATAATATATTAACTAATTGATTAAATCAAGCTAAAAGATTAAAGCAAATCAAACTAAAAGATAAATCAAACCAAATTAAATCAAGTCAGACCAAACATTCCCCAAAAAAATTCAAATGCTCTATTTCCGCCCGACGGACTTGCGGTCTAATCTTTTAGTCAATTTTGTTAAAATTTGTATGGTTGGAATAAATTTTCTGTTTGAATAATCGAGTCCCAATCTGAAGAATAAATTAGATTATAATATTCATTTTTTCCTCTCTTTGACTTCAAATTATTTTCTATTTATCTCCATAAGGAAGCTACTCCAAAAGTCCACTATATATACATAAAACATAAATTTTCAATCAACAGAAAGAAGTTTATTATATTTGCGAAGAATATGAAAATTTTGGAAAAATTATGCGGAGAGAGATCAGGCGCCAGTTCCATTGGTGCAAACAATAAAAGAAATTAAAATCTTTCTAACGCCAGTTCTACTAGCGTCAATTTTTAAACAAAATTTAAATAACATTGGCGCCAATGGAACTGGTGCCCAAATCTTTTTTAAAAAAAATATTACTTTTGGCGCCAGTTCTTTTAGCGTCGGGTCATTAGGGTGAGGGGAGAGGGGAAGGGGAGGTGGGGAGTGCGTGCTGACATTATTTTGTTTGTAGTTTTTTTTTTAACCCACTCCACAACAAACACACACACGCTGAAACAAAAAAGAAAAAAAAATCAACTCCCTCCGACACCACCACACACACATGCACACACATTGTTTAAAAATATCCACTCCCCTCACCACCCCTCCACCCCTCTATGAACCCGGTGCCAGTCGCACTGACGACAAAAGGAAAAAAAATTATGCGGCGCCAGTTGTACTGGCACCAAGTTTAAAAAAAAAATTAAGTGCTAGTTCCACTGGCGCCAATGTTATAAAAAAATGCGGCGCCGTTTCACTGGTGCCAAATTTTTAATTTTTTTAATTGTTTGGTGCCATTGGAACTTGCACAGATCCTCCTCCACGTAAATTTTCTAAAGTGTTCCTGTTTCGCGCAAATGTAATAAATTTCTTCCTGTTGACTAAAATTTTCTTTACATAAAACTATCCCATTATATATACATAAAACTAACGGATCATATGAGCATCTCCAACCCTATTGTCTTGTAATGTGTAGTGAGTCATATGAGACAAGACAATATCTTTTCTAGGTGGTGCTTCTTTACGGACCGAGTAATGCGTGAACCGATGCCACATATCGATCCCCACTGGTTGGATTTGTTTCCCTGTGTTAGCAGGGGGTTGGTTTTTGTGGGTCCCACGACCCCTCCAATGGGGAGGGGGCGACACCAGTGCCGGTTCTGAGATTTAGATGCCATGTTCAAAAACTAAAAATGAGACCCATTTTACGTAAACATACAAAGAAAAAAAGTTACTTGAAAAAATATTACCAAAAATTGTAAAATCCCTAGCTCTCTTTGATGTCTCAATAACCACCAAAACTTTATAATAATTTATGAGTGCAAACCAACAAAACAAAGAAATAACAAACTAACTAACACCAACAACAAAAGAATTAATACCAAAAGACCATCATCCTTGCATTTTTTGACGCAAAATCATTGACTAAGGTTTGATCATCAACATTGTAAAGGAAATCATTCTCAATATATAACAAAGCTAATTCATTCAATCTTTCTTGTGACATAGTCGATCGTAGATAAGATTTTAGTAATTTTAATTTTGAGAAACTTCTTCCATGTCAGTTTCCACTAATTGAAGCAATGCTTTTCATATATCCGGAATTTGGAACCTAATTGCCTTAACACTTTAAACATGACTTTCCCACTGGATAGATGACAAAGACTTGACAGTTAAATCATTTACATTACTTTTCAAAATTTGCCATTGTTTTGTAGAATTAGCAAACATTATATAAATACGATTCATCACTCCAAAAAAATCCCTAGCTTTGGGACAGCAATTTGCCATATCACAAAGTGTTAAATTAAAACAACGACAACCACAAGGTGTATATAACGCTCTAGGATTTATGTCTAGTAATCTTCTTTGGACACTTTAATGTTTTCCTTTCAGATTAGCACCATTGTCATATCTTTGACCTCGTACATCATCAATATCTAGATTAAGAGTTTTCAAATATTTTGCAATTCCTCTAACAGTCCATGCCCAGATGTATTATTAACTTTTAGAAATTCAACAAAATATTTTTCTACTTTTACTGGAGTTGTTTAAATATCTACACATCGTAAAATCAATGATGTTTGTTCTTGGTGGCTTGTATCCGGAGTACAATCAAGTATTACTGAAAAATATTTTGCTTCTTTAACTTTTTTAATGATTGCACCTTTGATTTCAGAAGATAACATACCTATCAATTCATTTTGAATTTTATGACTAAGATATTGATAGTGAATTTCATTATTTTCAACCCTCTTAATATGTTTTTTCATTACAGGATCTCACTCTGCAATCATTTCAATTAATCTAAAAAAATATCCATTATTTTTTTCATGAATCATCTCATGTGTTCCTCGAAATGCCAAGTTATGTATGCCAATATACTTCACAACAGAAATTATTCTTTCTAATACTTTCTTCCAATGTTCTTTAATTTTTCTTCTTTGATTTGATCTTGAATATGTTTATCAATTGTTTTATTTTTTCCAATCTTTTACGTAAATCAAACCAATTTCTCATGTTAGTGATGTGCTCATTGTTCATCTCATGTTCTTTAATTCTAAAATTAATATGTATCCAATCATTACACCCTTCATTTATGAAAATCTTTTTTAAACAACTTACAACAAAAGCAAAATACTTTGTTCAAATCCTTGGAATAAACAAACCATTTTTTATCAAATGTCGAGTGTAAAATACGCCGATGAGAAACGTCTAGATAATTTATCTTTAGAACCCTTTTCTACCAACAAATCTCTTGATTTTGTGTCAAGATTGTCCCAAGTTTGTAGATCATCAATGTCCAACTTTTGTGAGAAGGGTTGGCATACAAGTTCATTGTTTAAAGTTTCAACATATTCATTTCCATTGCTAACTAAGTTAGAAATATCTTCATTTTCATTATGGGCTAAGTTAGAAACATCTTCATTTTCGTTGTGGACATCATTAGTAACGTCGTGATCATCATTGTAAGCTAGGTCAGAAACTTCTTCTTCATTTTCAATTGAATTTCCACCTAAATTAGGTGGTTCTTTAATAATAAATTTATCAGTAACCCCTCTTTGTGATTGAGTCAGTTGTTGAATTCTTTTTCTTTTTTTGCATTTATCATATACCCATGGATACTTTTTATGAACCATTTTTAAAAATATTAGCTAGAAAAATATAACCTGATTTGAAGTACTAATCAAAAATTTGAAATTCACTCGTAACCGTGTTTCGCTCAAGAGGTCAACAACTCCAAGTCTCCAACTCTAAGATATTTTCAAAAACCTGCTAGCAAACAAAGAATTATTAGGCTTAATTGCTATCAACGTGATTATAATAATTATTAGAGGTTCACCAATTGGTACCTTCACTTCACCTAACAGTTGTCAGCTGATATTGGACCAGTTGGTTGGGTTGGGCCAAGGGCCCACTCATTTGTAACAAATTGATTTTGTAAATTTGATATAAAAATAGGCTTGTTGGTATATAGGTTTATGTAAAATAAATAAGGCCCCCTCTAAATTGGTGGGCGTTGTTCTATTGCACCACCTGCACACCTTCAGGGCCGGGTCTGGGTGACACGTGGCGTCGGCTTCGATCTCGCGACCGCCTTCCTCTGTTCGTTTAGACTTTTTCTGACAAAATTATATTTCCAAAAGGCAATGAAATAGGAAAGTTTTTTCCAATGCAAAAGTAACGAAAAGACTTTTTTTTCAACTTCAAGACAACTTCTCTTTTTATAACTATTTATCCTCCTCTTCTTCTTTTTTAATAAATTATTTTATTCATGATTGATGATATAGAGGTAAAGTGGTTGTCACGTGCATTGTCTAGAACTAGACAACACGTCTTTGCCATGTCATCTTATGTCACCTTCGTAATTTATCTGACATTTGCATTGGAGAAAATCTTTTAAATGAAAACTTGTCATTCTTATGTGGCAACAATTTTTTTCCAAATTCACAATAGAGTTAAAATGATTTAACTAGCATAAAGAACAATCTAAATAAGTTCATTATTTTTTATGTTTTTATTTGAGGTGTCCTTTTCTTCGGGCCGACGAACAACGTCAAGGGGGGACTCGAACCGTGCCCATCCCCACGGGACCCCCGGTGTACCCAGCGACCACACCCCCACGGAAAAATCAATTTATTATTGTAAGCACCGTCAAAGTAAAGTAATACACCACGAGATAAGGCCATCTCCTAAAATTGGGTTTCTATCCTACTTGGCATTATACTTTAAGAAAAATTCTATCATAGTTTGTAAGGTTTCTATATAGAAATTGCATACACATAAACATTCTACAATGGTTCTCCATTTTTATAGAATGTTTGAGCATCCAGATGTGCTTTATGTAAACTAGACTCAGCCTTTTCTCCAATAAAAGCATATGCAGATGGAAAATAAGGGGGGAAAGTCAATTGGTGGATCTCAAAGTACGAAATTTTATGATACAAAACATTTTCATACATAACTTATTTTAGTATAAATCAGTTCACATATTTGTAACAACCAGGTGAAACAAGGAAGGAATCTCCTCGCCAAAGGACATAATTTTAATACAAATGATCATCCCATTTTCGAGGAGTAAAAACATGTAAACCAAGGTCAGAAATGTGGTAAGTTTCTGTTAGTGGCAACTTCACAAAAATTCCATCACATTTCATTTTACCTATGCTATAAGTATCTTCTTGTATTCATAAGACAGGTTTCTTTTTTTTTTTTAAAATGACATGTTCTTTTTTTTTTTTTTGAAATCACACCCACACACACACAATTGGGGGGCTCGAACCTTGCCGGCCCCTCCGGATGTCCGCTCTAATACCACTAGGCTAGAGAGCTCGGACTCATAAGACATGTTTCGAATTGACAGGAAACATTGACTTCCCTTTTGGCCAATGTTTCCACCAAGGTTCGCAATATCGGTATCAGACCATTCCGATGAGTATTGGTATCGGCGATATCGACAATATTGGCAATTTCGGATCGGAGAATCGGATTTTCTGGTACCGAAAAACAAATAATTATCAATAAAATATTAACATTTTAGAAAATATATTTTACATACTTAGGCATAATTTTAAGTATTTTCACTCTTATTTCTTAGTACCTTTGAAATTAAATAAAATAATAGACACCCTTGTCGATTGGTTTACATGCGATATATAAGCTTTCTTCTTTTACATGCTTTTATAACCTTACTATAATTTTACACCGTTGTTGATTGGTCTTTTTCGTTCAATTTTTTTTGTCGAATTGACTGAAAAAAGAGACCCGCAATGTCCGTATCGGTCAGTATCGGGTATCGGCCGATCTCGGATCGGACATACGAAATCGTATCGGTGTCGGCCGTATCGGATCGGTATCGGCCGATACTGTGAACTATGGTTTCCACAATTTTTGGAAATCAATATAAACTAGTGGCACGGCAAGAGTCGCTAGAATAGACGAGTTTTTCTTACTGCCTATGTTATAACAAGCATTGTACTGCAATATGGATCTACGACTCGAATTTCTTTGGTACTCACACTACTAAAATCTGCCTAATTGGCGACGTAAATTTAGCGACGTTACACATACGTCGCTAAATTGTGGACATTAGCGACGTATAAACGAAACGTCGGTAACGCAAATAGCGACGTGACAACGACGTATACTAGTTACGTGAGCTAGTCGTCGCGAAACGTTGCTACAACGTCGCTAATTGCGACTGATTTAGCAACGTTAATAATAACGTCGCTAAATTTCTAGCTAAATTAAATCCCCCCCGATTCACTTCCCCCCATCCATTTTACTCTCTCACTCTCTTCCTCCGGCGCTCTCGCTCTCGCTCTCTCCGGCGCTCTCGCTCTCGCTCTCTCTGGCGATTTCACTCTCTCCGGCGACTCTCCTCTGGTACGTGACTCTCTCTCTCTCTCTCTCTCTATCTGTTGTTAGTGGTTGGGGGGGTTGCTGGTGGCTCGGGGGGAGGGGCAGGGGGTGCGGGTGGTTGGGGGTGAGGAATGGTTGGGGGTGGCTGGGGGGTGGGGCGGGGGGGTGAGGGCGGCTGGGGGTGAGGAGGGGGGCTGGTGGAAGGGGAGGGTTAGGGTTCGGGTTAGGGGGGTGAGGGCGGCTGGGGGTGAGGGCGGGGGGGCTTGGGAGGGGAGGGGGGGATGGTGGGGGAGGGGTTGGGGATAGGGTTCGGGTTAGGGTTAGGGGTGGTGTAGGGGTTGGGGGGGCGGCTGGTGGGGGAGGGGTTAGGGATAGGGTTCGGGTTAGGGTTAGGGGTGGTGTAGGGGGGGAAGGGGGGAGGGGTGCGGGGGGGCTGGGTCAGGGGCACCGATAGTGTCAAAAAAACTGATAATTTAATAATAGTTATTTGTTTTCCGACACCGAAAAATGTGATGCTCCGATTCGAAACCACGTACCGATAGTGCCGATATTTGTAACACGTAGTTTTGTTGGTTGATTAATTTATAACACGATAGTGCCGATATTTGTAACACGTACCGATAGTGCCTATATTTGTAACACGTAGTTTCCTTGATCCCGATACTCATAGGAATGGTCCCGAGTCACGGCCGTAGTATGTAGTTTCCTTGATCAGATTATGGTGCCACGTCAGCATTTAGCGACGCTTTTAGCGACATTTAGTAACGTCGCTAAACTTTAGCGACGAATAATAACGTCGCTAAAAACGTCGCTAATTTAAAAAAATATGAAAAAAATAGGTTCCAGAATGCAAATAGAGCTGGTGCCTGAGCCAAAATACAGAATACAAAATACAAAATACAGAATCCAATCCCTGGGTTCGCCGACCCCCTCGGTGGAACACTAAACACCGGCACGCACAATACATTCCAGAATATACAAAAAATATAAAGAAAAAATGCTATCCGCAACAAACAATGTCAATATATAATATCCTGAACAAACCAAATCAATATCCGCAAACACGTACAAACCCAATATCCTCAACGAAAAAACTGAATATCCCCAAATACGTACAAAGTAAAAAATATAGTACAGTCCAAAAATGCAAAAACAAAACTACTGATCGCCTGGAGCTGGACCCGGTGCTGGAGGAGGAGCGCCACCAGATAACTGTCGTCGCAACGTCAGGATCGTCTGATACTTCTCCGGTGACAACAGGTGGATGAGCATGTCCTTCCGTGCACCGCCGGATGTAGACGATGCTCCCGGCGTACCAGCAGACGGTCGCTCCGCTGCCATCTCCTGGAAATGCTGTATCTGCTCGACCAACCGCTGCGTAGCACGGGTCATCTATTGCAGCGCCTCCGTAGTCTCCTCCAGCCTCTCAAAGCGTGAGATGAGCGCAGAATCATCTGTATACGGCACCCCCATCCTCTCCAACATCTCGTCACGCAGAGCTGCGATCTGCACAAGGACGTCACTCTGCTACTGGCGGAGCGACTCCTCAGTATGTGCGGGGCCGGGCACACTAGTGGCGGTCGCAGAGGCCTGTGACACAATGAAGGCACCATAGGTGCCCGTACCATAGTACGTACCCCTATGCATGCCACCAACGGCCCTCATCCACAGCTCGTCATCTGACTGAGCTGCGACGGTCGGGGGCTGCTGGGAAGTGCTAGCACCAGCCTCCTCTAACCGTGTCAGCCAGGCGTCCCTAAGCCTCAAAAAGTCGGCCTAGAAATAACATCTATATGAATTCTCACGTGGTCGCTAAAAATTAATACTAATGCACTAGCATTAAGTAAAACTTCTAAAACTCGGCCTAGAAATAACATCTATATGAATTTTCTGCGTAACTAAAAATTAATATTAATGAACTAGCATTAAGTAAAACATACGTAGGTGTCCCGGGCCTTGTTGTCTACGAACCGCTCCCCCTTCATGTGCGTGGCGAGGAACAAGGTCACCATATTCGTGTCTTCTCCCGATTCAACCTGTTACGAAATTATGATATGATTTGTCAGTTTAGTTGAAAGAAATATATTACTATAAAGTATTAATTATGGGTATACGGCGAGATATGTACCATATGGGTGAAAAAAATCCATGATGGACCTTGATCCACCACACCACTGCGATCCCGCCTGTCGCGCTCTTTTAGACTTCGCGAACTTCTCCTTGTAGGCTTCCTTCTCGAATCTCATCTTCATTACCGCCTAGTCGGCAGCAGAGATCCAACCCTGAATAGGCTCTCCCCGGCGTTCACGATCCTTTTGGTCGATGATCGCTTCCCTAATAAGCTTGCTGGCGATGCCGGAAAATATAGCCTCGACAGCAACGGCGCGGTAGTGAGGAAAGAAGTAAGTCCGCTGAAAAAATTATAGAAGTACATAAGTTATAACATAACATACTAAATGTTAAAAGGAAATAAACTTTTACGTACCGAAAAGTGCTCAAACCAGAAGGCCTTCCTGTCCGTCGGGACATCCCTCCAGTTGATCCAGGGGCCCCCGTAGTTCTGTCGCAGGAATGTACCCAGCGACCGGTGTACGGAGGAGGGATAATACCAGTAAAATAGAAATTAAAGTTTATTAAACAAGTTTATAATAAATTTAAACAATTAAATACAATAATTTTACTTACCGTTTGGTCCGAGTACAGGCCCAAATCTCCAACCTCAGATCCCCCTCCGGGCGACACGGAGGATCCGTCTCAAATGGGAGCTGCACTATGCCCCTGCCCCGCCCCCTGCCCCTGCCCCTGCCCGCAGCCTGCCCCTCGGTCTCGGCCTCGCCCTCGCCGTCGGCGTGGGCCTCGCCATCGCCCTCGACCTCGACGTGGGCCTCGGCCTCGGCCTGCTCCTCAATAGTGGGGTCGACCTCTGGAATACTCGACGGTACTGGCTGCATAGAAGAAGAAGGCCCTAGCCTCGAACTGCTAGAGCCGGGTATGGAGGCACTGCCGGCGACTAGACCGCTAGTGTATACTGGAGTGCGGGGGGATGAGGAGTCGGTAAGAGTGGTAGATGGAGACGGTCGGGGTCGTCGACTCCCACCAGCACCGGAACCAAATGATCCATGTCGAGCCATATCTGAAAAAATACAGAAGTATACCATACTACATCTTAAAAATACAAAAGTATACCATACTACAGCTAGGGAACGTCGCTAAGTAAACCATACTATATCTGAAAAAACAAAAGTAAACCATACTACATCTGAAAATGTCGCTTATTAACGTTGCTAAAACAAAAGTAAACCATACTACATCTGGAAAAAACAAAAGTAACCCATACTACATCTGAAAATTAAACATATTCAATCCTCTTCTGAAAATTCTTCTTGTTTCGATTCCTCTTCCTCTTTCTCTTCCTCTTTTTCTTTCTCTTCCTCTTCACATCTATCAACTTCCTCTTCCTCTTCTGATACTTCTACCTCTTCCAATTGATAAAACGTGTCATGAGGAACTTCCATTGATCCACATCGACAATATTTGTAATAAGAGGTAGTTCGTCTTCCTGATAAGCTATCTCGTCGACATTGAAGGTATTTCGAGCTTTAGTCTTACAGACTGCCCACTAATCCGATCTCCCGGCTCCTCGTTTTGGATAGCTGGTAAAGTAAACTAGCTGAGCCTGGCTTGCTAGAACAAACGGCTCATAAGCTTGATATCGACGGCGATAATTTATGTCAACAAGACCATGTTTGTCAACTCTCCAACCTCGACCCTGGATCGGATCGAACCAGTCACATCTGAACAAGACGATCTTACAAGGTTCTATAGCATAATTGTATGTCAGTTTCATAATCTCCCGTAAGACACCAAAGAAGTCATTGCCTGGGTCGACGTCTTTGTAGTTTGAAGATTTTATGCACAAACAACTATTCTTCGTAGAATCTAAATCCAAGAAGTCGTCTCTTATTCGAGCATTTGTTGACTTGAACCTGAAACCATTTACGCAGTAACTTGGCCAGGTCTTCACTTGATAAATTGGTCCCTTGGCTAGAGTTTTAATATACTCATTCTCAAGGATTGCCTCCGGACGATCAACCTAAATACCATAGAAATGATGCTAACTTAATTATTATGTGCAAGTATAAATGTACAGAAAAAGTAAATTGTGACTACGTCCGTACATATGCTCTCAACCAAAAAGAAAAATAAAGTCTCATTTGCCGTTCTACTTTCTCCTCAGTTGCATACGGATTGTTGGACGTTACCTCATCCTTAAACATGCTGGAAAGCAACGAAGCATAGGTATATTAGTTATATTCAGAAGCAACGAAGCACGCAAAATAATTTTACTTACCCCTCTAGCTTGTCCACTTCTTCCTCGTTGCAGTTGAGCAATACATATAACATTGCAGCGCTAACCTCGTCGTCATTTAGATATCTTTTTTTTATTTTACCAGATGGTTTTTCGTAGGCAGCAAATACTTTTAGCTTTGCCTCAATACCAACTTCATAGCCGTCATAATTTCTGGGAGCCCTTGTTCTGTTTGTAGCAATATGAGGCTGAAAATACATGGAACAGAAGTTTGAAATCTTCTCAAGGACATATGCTTCACAAATAGAACCCTCCACCCGTGCCTTATTTTTTACCTTCCTCTTAAGGTGGTTCAACTGTCGCTCGAACGGGTACATCCAACGATAACCGACAGGTCCAGCAACAAGAGCCTTATGGATAAGATGAATCGACAAATGCTCCATTGAGTCGAAGAATGCAGGAGGAAAAACTCTCTCAAGTTTGCAAAGTGTTACCACAATGTCCTTCTCTTGCTTCTCTAAACGATCGACGAGCAACTTGTAAGAACAAAGATCTCTGAAGAATATGCTAATCTCTGTTAATGGATCCCAGACTACCGACGATAATAATTCTCGAAATGCAACAGGAATTAACCTCTCCATGAATACGTGGCAATCGTGGCTCTTCATTCCGGTCAGTTTACACTCCTTTATGTCGACGCATCTTCTTAGATTGGAGACGTATCCGTCCAAAAATTTTAAGTCCTGGATCCATCTACAAAGTCTCACTTTGTCCTCCTTATCCAGCAAGTAGATTGCCTTAGGCCGCAAAAGCTTTTCCTTTCCGTTGTCTATCATGTGCAATGTAGGGCGTCTGCATATTTCGGCTAAGTCCAATCTAGCCTTCTGATTGTCTTTTGTCTTTTCCTTGACGTCCATTACAGTATTAATTATGTTATCAAACACGTTCTTCTCGATATGCATGACGTCAAGGTTATGTCTAATCAGATTTGTGCTCCAATATGGCAGATCCTAGAATATACTCCTTTTGGTCCAGTTATGATCTTCGCCAAATCTCTCGCAACGGCTGCTCGTTGTAGGATCTTCAATAGCACTTGGGATTTCTTTTACTTGCTCCCATGTCTCCTCTCCGGACCACATTGGCGGTGGATCGCCCTTCTCCATAGCTCCGGCACGGAATGCAATTCTGTTCCTACGGTATGGATGGTCTTTCGGCAAGAACTGCCGGTGACAATCAAAGAAGCATGGCTTTCCTCCGTGTCTCAAACGAAAAGTCTTAGTACGGTCCATGCAATATGGACATGAAAGCCGACAATGAGTGCTCCATCCAGATAACATTCCATAAGCCGAAAAGTCGTTGATTGTCCACATTAGTGCTGCCCGTAACTGAAAATTTTGTTTTTTCGAAGCATCATACGTGTATGCCCCTATTTTTTATAGCTGCTTCAACTCATCTATCAACGGCTGTAAGTATACGTCGATGTTCCTCTTCGGGTTGTTCGGACCGGGGATGATAATAGTTAAGAACATTTAATGTGTCTTCATGCACATCCAAGGCGGTAGGTTGTACGGAGTGAGGATTACCGGCCAACATGAATATTGGGAGCCTGAAAGACCAAATGGGGTGAAACCATCAGAGCAGAGCCCCAACCTTACATTACGCGCATCAGAAGCGAAGTTAGGATATGCTCGATCGAAGTGCTTTCACGCTTCTCCATCAGATGGGTGATCCAACACTCCTTCGGTCTGTTGTCGCTTGTGCCAACTCATATTTTCGGCAGTCTCTTTCACCATGAACAATCTCTGCAACCGCGGTGTCAACGGCAAGTAGTACATTAAAGCAGTCGGTCTTCTAGACTTGCCTGCAGTAGTTGGCTTGTAGCGATCAGTACCACAGAATCCGCACACTTCTGCATACTTGTGATCTTTATAGTAAAGCATGCATCCGTTTTGACAACAATCGATCTTGTCGTATCCCATCCAGAGAGATCTCACCATCCACTTAGAGCGGTAGAAGTCTTTCGGTAACTTGGCACCCTCCGACAAGATATCGGTAATCAACTCAAGCACTCTATTGTAGCATTCTTAGGACATGTTAAAGTCAGACTTTATGCTCAAGAGCCGAGTGATCACCTCTAACGGTGAATGGTCCTCACAGCCAGGGTATAAAGGAGTCCTTGCATTCTCCAGCAACTCCATGAACTTCGCGGCATCGACATTCGGTGCCTCCTCAGTTGCGTCACGATTGTATGGATCGAAACTAGGCTCCGCAGCGTCGAAGACCATGTTCACGTACTCGTTGTCGACACCAGTTCGGTTGTGGACATTCATATAAGGCTCCACATAAGGCTCCACAAAAGGCTCTGCTTGGAATGCTAAAGGTACAAGCTCTCCGTGTGCGGTCCATTGGTAGTAATTCGGAAGGAAACCCTTTGTGTATAAATAATACGTCACATCCAATTCTGGTTGAAACTGCATGTTTCGACATTTTGCACACGGGCACTTAATGTCCATGCCGTCCATGGATTGAGAAAATGCCTTCACAAATTGGAGGAATTGTTCTACTCCGGCGATGTATTCATCTTACACACCGCACCTGTCATCTCGAATGCGATTGTACATCCATGAACGGTCTAGCAGATACATGGATATAGCCATTTCTAGATATCTATAAATATGAATAAACTTCAAAACTAAAATGAATATACTACATACTATATACTACGGCCGTGACTCGGGACCATTCCTATGAGTCGGGACCATTCCTACTACATACTACATACTAAAACGAATAAACTTCAAAACTAAAACGAATATACTACAAACTAAAACGAATATACTACATACTACAGTTTTGACTCGGGACCATTCCTATGAGTATCGGGATCAAGGAAACTACGTATTACAAATATCGGCACTATCGGTACGTGTTACAAATATCGGCACTATCGTGTTATAAATCAACCAACCAACAAAACTACGTGTTACAAATATCGACACTATCGGTACGTAGTTTCGAATCGGAGTATCACATTTTTCGGTGTCGGAAAACAAATAACTATTACTAAATTATCAGTTTTTTCGGCACTGTAGAAGTATAGAATTTCAGGACCAGAAATCCTATGCGCCAAATATTACATGCGCCAGGAAGTTCAGAGGAAGTACTTCGTACAGCAAAGCAAAAACATAGACATTAAAAGAAGATTTTTATTTCATATAAAAGTCTATTACATGTCTTAAAAAGAGCTGTACAAAGGAGAATTTCTACAAAGAAAAGACCCTAAGTCTACAGCTAGGCGCAACAACCACCATGCGCTCTCAAACAGGTGCATCTCGCCATGCGCCCTCAGCCAGGCGCATCCCTTCAGCAGCTCAGTTATGTGCATCCCCAGTTATGTGCATCCCTTCAGCAGCTCAGTTATGTGCCGCCCTTCCAGCCAGGTGCATCATGAAGTGTCAGCATATGCGCCATCAAATGCTTCGACTAATGAAGCATTTATTGAGCAGAACGAGGGTGGCAATCAACCCTCTAGCTGGAGGAAGAGCTCCCCAAACCAAGAAAAAGGAGAGCACCGCAAATCAACCTGTGGCCAGGGGAGGCTTCAAAAGAGCCTCCAAAGACCAAGGAAGACCGCAATCGAAATCGCGGCTAAAGGAGCAGCTTTCAAAGAAAGAGCCTCGAAAGCCGCAGCACCGCAATTCAGATCTACGGCTCTTCCAGCATAACAGAGACGAGGCTCGAGCATCCCGATCTTTGGATGCAACAGGCACCTTTCGCCTGCCTCAGAAGCCCTCGACTCCGACTTTTGGATGTAACAGTCACCTTCAAGTGCATCAATGAAGACAATGCGTCGCTTCTTCACCCTCGGGAGCATCTCATAAACAGATTGTGCTCGAGTAAACAAGTTCATTTCGGGAGGACGTGAGAGAACGAGAAGCAAACCCTCTCTATGCCACTATTTATAGGCCGGGCAAATCAAATCCATACGCCAAGTGGCTGGCTCTCCGAATCCCGTGTAATGAATTTGCATTTAATGGTGATGAACCTGACGCTTCGAATTCAGACGAGTCAAAAATGGCTATTTAAAGCACTCGAAGAACGTAACAGTCACACCAAAAGACGTCTCATAAGGAGTGGATGCGCCGGTCAGACCGCGCATCACATAGACGCGCCCCTCAGCACCAAGCGCTTCATAAGCATGCGCCCCCATACAACCCCATGCGCCTAGTGGAACGCCGATCAATGCGCCCACTCAGCAAACCCATCACCTGTCAAAGAACATTAAAATGACGAAGTCTGACAGAGTTGGCAGCACGTCCCCCGAAGACTGCGGTTGACAGCTTTTTCAGAAAACGAAGCGTCGCCAACGTCAGCACCATCATTACTCCCCTCCGGCGGTTACGAGCCACGTGGCCGCCCAACCATTTCGCATGCGCCTCCACGGCCATGCGCCCAAATCTTTGCATACGCTTCAAAAGCCATGCGCCTCAGACTTTTCTCTGATCCCTAAAGACAGAAGTAAAGTCACTACTGAAGCCCCGTATGCGCCTCAAAAGCCATGCGCCCCGAATGGTTCGTGACTCCTAAAGGTTACGAGCCAAAGTCTCCTCATGCGCCCAATCACAGGCGCATCCTACCAGATCATTCCCCACCAAATCTGAGATCTTCGAGCCATGGACCGACGACACGCATCCTTTGACTTGATTCAGCCTATGAAGGGGTACTAATCACCCGAGATCTCCACAACAGAAAGATCCTCTCCCTTGCTACGTGCCAGCCCACAACAGCAGCATGAAGGATTCAACTCCTTAATCAAAGCACATCATCCATGCACCTCCATCAGCAATCACCACGTGGCGTCCCCACGTATAGGCGCATCCTATATATACGCGCATGAGCAGCCAGCCTGTAGACTATAAATAGAAGGATCATCTCCTTCTTTCACACACACACACAGAGACACATAGACAGAGACGTCGTACAATCATCAGCAACATATACAGAGAGGCAGATACAGATACTCAACGTCTTCTTCCTGTCCGCAAGCTCCTGCACCTAGAGTAACCCAGATCTTTAGAGAACCGAGAACCGTCGTCAGATCGTCAACGGAGTCAACGCATTACCACTCGCTCTATCGGCACAAGGGACCCAGATTAAACAAAAGTGTACTCCTAGGACTGCGTCTAAGTCCTATATTGTAATACTGTTCTGTTTGTATTGAAATTACATCAAAAAATTTTAATGGCAAACAAGCTGGCGACTCTGCTGGGGACCTCTTTCTCCTCCACGGAGAAAGCTGTGTCACAATCCGACGACGTAAAGGTGGGCTCCTCCCACAAGACGCTGGTCGTACGCCTCAATCAACAGGCGTATGAGGAGTTCATCTCTGAAGGCAGCACGAGTCCTTCGAAGCGGCTGCCGAAGAAGACTCGCCAAGTCTGGGTACGCAAGGTCGACGCCTCTGGCACCACCACCGAAGGGGATGCACCAATACAGTCATCCCTTCCTGCTGACGTCTTCAACAACCAAGATGCGCCTACTGGTGCAGCACATCTCTCGGGAAAACGTGCGGCTGACCACATTCCCCAGCCATCTCCCTCTCAGGCGAGGAAGATGTATCGACGGAGCAGGGGCGCACTTAATGCCCCGCGCATCACCTCTGATGCACCGCAGAAGGTCTCTGTCTTTGACAGACTCACTCGCTGTAGTGGCAAGAAGAATTTAGACTCTGAGTACTATGCACCCCAGCAGGCTAGTACGAAAAAGTCTAAGGCAGTACGGGCCATGCGCCTAAAACGTGCTATGCCGGCAGCAAATCAGAAGTATGCACTCATAATCATGCGCGCTGCTGATGGTAAGCTGTACAAGGTCGACTCGGATGCTTCTGTGCCGGAAAAGAGTCGACCTTCAAAGTCCTTGTCTCACTTGCACTACAAAAATAACTCATTTTAGCGACGTTAGGAAACGTCGCTAAATAAGGAAATTACGTCGCTGAAAGCAATTAGCGACGTATTTAGCGACGAAAATGGGACGTCGCTTAAAGGCAAGTCGCAGATGGCACTTTAGTCGCCGAACGTCGCTATTAGCGACGCGTAATTAATTGTCGCTAGCCGTCGCAAAAATTGCGACATATAGCGACGTTCTGTTACGTCGCCAAAATGACGACGTAAAGCGACCACTTGCGACGCTCTGTTATTTATATATGATGACATGGCATGACAGCCACGTGGGCAACGTAGCGACGCATACCGACAGATTTAGCGACGTACACCCTCAGCCCACGTCAGCATAGTAGCGACATCTAGCGACGTAACGTCGCTAGTTAGCGACGTATAGCGACGTCTATCTGCCGTCGCAGTTCATCGCAGAACGTCGCTATACGTCGCAGATGTTAAAAAAAATTTTAAAAATATAATTGATATTTTTGTTATGCTGTGTTTCTGTGTTTACAATGTGTGTGAAGTGCAGTATTCGAACCATTGACAGTTTCGTTTACTGTTCTATGTTTTATCTTGGATAGAAAGAGCAACAGTTCAGGGTGCACTTCTCAGAGCTTCCTTTTCACGTCCTTCACCTTCTCGGGAACCTTTACGACGTCCGAGAAAGTGAAGGACGTGAAAATGAAGCTTTCAGAAGTGTACCCTGAACTGTTGTTATTTCTATCCAAGATAAAACATACAACAGTAATCGAAACCGTCGATGGTTTCCGAACACTGCATTTCACATTCACTGTAAACACAGACACACATCATAACAAAAATACACAATATTTTTTTGTAAAATTTTGGCAGCACCTCCTATGTATATCAGATCATCGCTTATAACCCAGCGTAGGTATATTTGTCATCCCCATCGCAGATATCACAAAGTAAATATCACAAAGTAAATATCACAATAAAAATACCAACAAAGTAAATATCACAAAGTAAATATCCAACAAACATACATGTCCACAATAGAGGGCAAATAAGAATGAAAATCAGTGTACAGAACGGTCAATAGGCCCATAGGGCCAATACATACAAAGATGATAAAAAATATCTACTGGATCACTGAGGACTCCTGCCACGCATCTGGCATAGCATGTACTCATACTGCTCCTGGATGAGCTGCACCGTAGGGGCAGTAGGAGGCAGTAGAATGTCTGGAGTCGGCACCGTCGATTGACCGGGAGGACGTACCTGCTCCAGCTCTCGCAGTCGCTCACCATGCGCAGCAAGGGTACTCACCACCTTCTCAGTATACTGAGCGAGTGAGGCAGATATGCTCCTCTGTGATCCCTCCAGCTCGACCTGTCTACGCTCTGTGCGATGTGTAGACTCGGTGAGCGTCTGCAAGCTGGCAGCTGTAGCCTGATGCAGACTCATCAACTCATGTATACTGTGCTCGACCGCATCAAATCGTCCGGTGACGATCGGAGGGTCGGATCGTCGCTCGACCGCATCAGAAATCTGCTGCTGTAACTCGCGATGCAGCTCCTCGATCTGACGACGAACATCCTCAGCTCGTGACGACGCCTGCGTAGCCGGAGACTGCGTACTGACAGAAGGGGCCCGGGATGACTCCGAAGCCAAATACGCGCCGTAGGATCCCGTACCATAGTACGTACCCTTCTGAAGACCGCCAACGGCGGTCATCCAGAGCTCGTCCGGCGATGGAGCTGTAGGCGGCTGGGAGAAAGTACCAGCCCCTCCCTCTGCTTGCGCACTAGCAGCAGCAGCAGCAGCCGCCTCCTCCTGTAGCCGAACAAACTCGGCCTAGAACATGTTTGCTAACGTGTAAGTGTTTGCTAAAGTCTATATTGATATATATTTTCATGTTTTCTAAATTATAGTAAATTAATATAAAGGATAGAACGTACATATGTATGCGTCGCTCGCTCGTCAATGAACTCTCCAGCCCTCCGATGGGTGACCAGGAAGACGGTCACCATGTTCGGGTCCTCACCCTTTTTTACCTGTTAAAATATATTATCTATTATTAGTATTAAACATTCTATAGAACTACATATAAATTAATGTCCGTCATAGGAAACGTACCAGACGACGAAAATGCTCCGTCATCGGAATGGAGCCACCACACCACTTACCGGCGCTCGACCGCGCCACCTTGGCCTTCTCAGACCGCTCCTGGTACTTGGGCTCGCTGAATCTAGCCTTCATCGCAGTCCACTGCTCTGGCGTAATCCAACCCTGGATCGGCCCTCCGGAGCGATCACGACGCTTCTGGTCGTCGATCGCATCACGGATGAGCTTGGCTGCGACGGCAGGAAATTGGCCCTCGATCCTCGCCGCCCGTTGTGGTGGATAGAAATAGGTCCTCTACAAGAAGTAAAATACAAAAGTTGTATAATATACACAAATGATTATTAAAATTTAAAAATAAATAAATTTTTTACCTTGAAGTGGGCGAACCAAAAGGCCTTCCTATCTGCGGGAGCATCTGAGTAGTTGAGCCAAGGCCCACCATAGTTCTGCCTCAGAAATGTCCCCAGTTGTCTCTGTACTGCAGAAGGCCGATATCTATGCAATAATAATTTTTTATGAATATATATGTACATATAATCATTTGAGAAATATATAATAATTAATTAACTTACTTCATAGGCCCGTCCGTCCAAATCTCCATACGCGTCTCGCCCGGGGGAGCGCATGGAGGGTCGCTCTCACCTCCTGCCTGGACAGGATCAGTCTGATCGCCGTCCTCCATATGCTCGGCGTGGGCTCCCTCCATAGAGCCGTCGACAGTAGGAATACTGGACGGGGGATCAGGGATGCTGGACGCGGGATCAGGAAGGCTGGATGACGAGGAAGGAGTCGCCAACCTGCTGGAACTGCCCTGTCCCGGTAATGGACTGGGAACAGAACGGTACACTGGCGTACTCGAAGATGAGGATGAGGGTACGGAACTGCCCTCTCCATCCCCAGCCCGAGGCTGACGGGACTGCCTAATATACAATCCTCCGCGTCGTCCAGATGGTCTAGTCATACCTGACAATAAAACAAAAAAAACATATTTATATGATAGACATCACAGATTTTTGAAAAATATCATAGTCATAAAGTGTCACTGAAGTGTCAATAAAAGTGTCAATAAAGTGTCACTGAAGTGTCACAGATTTATATGATAGAAGTGTCACTAAAGTGTCAAATATGATGATAAAACAAACGTACAGATTTAATCCTCTTCTGAAAATTCATCTAGTTCGTTTAGCTCATCTACTTCTTCTTCTTCTTCTTCTTCTTCCTCCTCCTCTACATCTTCACTTTCATCTGCATCTTCCTCTTCAGATAATTCTACTTCTTCTACACAATTAGATGTATAATAGGGAACTTCCGTCGTGTCCACTTCTATAATATTTGTTACAAGAGGTAGTTCATCCTGTTGATAAGCTATATCGTCAACCTCAAAGGTATTTCTAGATTTGGTCTTGCATACTGCCCACCAGTCCGACCTTGTTGTTCCCCGTTTAGGATAACTTGTGAAGTACACGAGCTGAGCCTGACTTGATAGGACAAATGGTTCATAGGCTTGATATCGACGCCGATAGTTTATATCAACAAGACCGTGCTTGTCTACTTTCCAACCTTGACCTTCAATCGGATCGAACCAATCACACCTGAATAACACAATCTTAGCAGGCTCTATTCCATAACTATATGTCAGCTCCACGATCTCCCGTAGCACGCCATAGAAATCGTTGCCCGCATCAACATCTTTGTAGTTCGAAGATCTGATACACAAACAGCTGTTTTTGGTGGAATCGAGATCCACAAAGTTGTCTCTGATCGGGCAAGTTGTTGACTTGAACCTAAACCCATTAACACAGTAGCTTGGCCATATTTTTGCAGCATAAATTGGTCCCTTGGCTAGCGTTCTAATAGACTCATTCTCAAGTCTTGCGTATGGACGATCGACCTAAATACCACGAAAGAAGCAATTAAGCTCATTCTCAATCAAGTGCACATACAAAAAGGTAATTACAGAGTTCTCAAGTCTTACATATGCACTCAACCATGATGGAAAATAACGCCTTATTTCTTGTTCTAGTTCTTCTTCTGTTATGTGTGGCCTACCCGACCTCACATCATCATTAAATATGCTGAAAACAACATCGTTCAATTAATGTAATAGTATAATAATTAACACTATTAAAATAATATAGACGTATTAATTACTTACCCCTCCAGTTTCTCTACTTCCTCCTCGTCGCAGTTGAGTAATACATACACCTGAGCAGCCCTTAGCTCATCATCATTCAGATATCTCTTTTTCATCTTACCCGATGGCTTTTCTGGAGCATTGAATACCTTCAGTATTGTATCATTACTTTCATAATCTCCCTCGTCGTTTTTGGAAGCTCTCGTTCTATTAGTTGCAACATGAGGCTTGAAATACATCGAACAAAAGTTTGTAATCTCCTCGAGAACATAGGCTTCACAAATAGAACCCTCGACCCGTACCTTATTTTTCACCTTTCTTTTTAGGTGATTCAAATGTCGCTCGAACGGGTACATCCATTGATATTCGATGGGTCCACCAACACGTGCCTCATAGGATAGATGAATCGGCAAATGCTCCATAGAGTCGAAGAATCCAGGAGGAAACACCCATTCTAGCTTGCATAGTATTACCGCAATGTCCTTCTCTTGCTTTTCTAGACGATCAACGAGCAATTTCTTAGAACAAAGATTCCTGAAGAATATGCTAAGCTCCGTCAATGGATCCCAAACTGTCTGCGGTAAGAATTCCCGAAATGCAATCGAAATTAACCTCTCCATGAATACGTGACAATCGTGGCTCTTCATACCCGTCAATTTGTTTTCCTTCGGATCGACACATCTTCTCAGATTTGACACATATCCGTCTGGAAATTTTAGGCCCTGGATCCACCGACAAAGTCTCACTTTATCCTCCTTGTCCAGCGAGAAAATTGACTTCGGCATGAACTGTTTTCCATTCTGCTGTATCAAATGCAACGCAGGGCGTTTGCATATTTCTTCTAAGTCCAACCTGGCCTTGGGATTGTCTTTCGTTTTTCCCTTTACGTCCATCACAGTATTAATTATGTTATCAAACACATTCTTCTCAATATGCATGACATCAAGATTATGTCTGATCAGATTGGTACTCCAGTATGGCAGATCCCAGAATATGCTCCTCTTTGTCCAGTTATGAACTCTACCAAATCCATCGCACTTGTACCCAGTTGTAGGATCTTCGATAGCACTTGGAAAATCTTTAACCTCCTCCCATATCGTGGCTCCGCACCACCTTGGCGGTGGATCACCCTTCTCTACAACGTCGGCACGGAAAACATTCATGTTCCTTCTGAACGGATGATCTTTTGGCAGAAATTGTCGATGACAATCAAAGAAGCACAATTTTTCTCCGTGTTTCAAGCGGAAAGCCTTACTACGGTCCATGCAATACGGACATGAGAGACGGCCATGAGTGCTCCATCCAGATAATATTCCATAGGCCGGAAAGTCGTTGATGGTCCACATAAGGGTTGCCTTCATCTGAAAATTCTGCTTCCTGGAAACATCGTACGTGTTAGCGCCTACTTCCCATAACTGATTCAACTCATCTATCAAAGGCTGTAAGTACACGTCAATGTTCCTCTTGGGATGTTCGGACCAGGAATTATAACGATTAGAAACATGTACTGAGTCTTCATGCACATCCAAAGCGGTAGGTTATACGGAGTGACAATCACAGGCCAGCACGAATACTGGGATCCCGAAAGACCAAAAGGAGTAAAACCGTCAGAAGATAGTCCCAACCTGACATTTCGCGGATCTGAAGCAAAATCTGGATACACTCGATCAAAGTGCTTCAACGCTTCTCCATCGGATGGGTGATCCAACACTCCTTCAATCTGTTCTCGCATGTGCCAACTCATATTTTCGGCCGTCTCTTTCACCATAAATAATCTTTGCAACCGCGGCGTTAAAGGCAAGTAGTACATTGAATCGGTCGGTCTTCTTGTACCGGTAGACCTTCCTGTACTAGTTGTCTTATAGCGATCAGCACCACAAAATCTGCACACATCTGCGTCCTTGTCATCTTTGTAGTACAGCATGCACCCATTGCGACAGGAATCGATTTTCTCGTATCCCATCCAGAGCGATCTCACCATCCTCTTAGACCGGTAGAAGTCTTTAGGCAACTTAGCACCCGCCGGCAAGATCTCTATAATCAACTCCAACACTCGGTTGTAGCATTCTTGCGACATGTTAAAATCTGACTTAATGCTCAACAGTCTTGTAACCACCTCCAACGGTGAATGATCCTTACAACCAGGATACAATGGAGTCCTTGCATTTTCCAGCAACTCCATGAACTGTGCAGCATCGACGTTCGGTGCCTCCTCAGGTGCATCATGAACGAAACTAGGCCCCGCAGCGTCAAAAACCATGTTCACGCACCCGTCGTCGTATGCATGATTATCTGAAACAAAATTAGGTCCCGCATGCATATATGGCTCAACATAAGGCTCTGGCTCTGATGCTAAAGACACAAGTTCTCCGTGTGCGGTCCACTGATAGTAATTAGGCGTGAAACCCCTCAAGTACAAATGATATGTCACTTCCACTTCTGGATAATATTTCACGTTATGATATTTCACACACGGACACTTAATTTTGGTGTCGTCCATGTACTGAGGGAACGCCTTAGCAAACTGCAGGAACTGCTCTACTCCCGCTATGTATTCATCCCACACACCACACATATCATCAGGACGACGATTGTACATCCATGAACGATTCCGCAAGTAGTAATTCATATCCATTTGGAAATAATTCTGTAAAGATGGACACACATTATCCAACAGTCACAAATTCGTATATTGTCTTATTAGGGACACATTAGTAGCGGACAGTTACTAATATCAATGATATGCAATCTAGGTCAAACTAGGTTGTACTAAGTCAAACAAAGTCAAACAAGGTCAACCTAAGTCAAACAAAGTCAAACAAGGTCAAAGTAGGTCAAGGGTTGACCTATAGTTGACTTTGTCAACTCTTAGTCCAATCTAAGTCAAATATCCTATTTCTAGTCATTACCTACCAAGGTACCGTTTACCTTATCGCTATTGGTATCCCAATACCTTAAGTTGGTACCCTTTACCTTATCGCTATTGGTACCCTTTACCTTATCGTTATTGGTTAACAGTCAATTTAATTTCAGTTATTCAAGGGAATCAGTTGACACATTCAGTGGATTTATCTCAGGAATAGGAAAACCAATCTCAGTCCTATTTACAGTTTAAGGAAAATGAAATCTACAAGGACTGTTACTCAAATAGACCACCTGTTGACTGATACAAGAATACCTATCATCAAAAGCTCCAAACTCGAGGCACACTCCAAACACTGACCCATTTGTGAAAATAGGACGGAACCTGTGTGGCATGGACTGATGCATGGTAGGTAGGTGACTAGACACTTGATGTTAGGGACTGATACTCAAGTATTTAGTCAAGTGACCTCAGGAACTGAACTCATATTCAATAGGAGACTGAACTAACCAATAAGCAATTTGGGGGCTGAATAATTAATTCAAAACTGATTTAAGGACAGGCTGGACATCTAAGTTGATAACTAATGTCGATGTGCAAGGGTGGAATGAACTAAAAAGGTAATCCTTCAACCAAACAATACCTAATCTATATGTCAGTCATGGGACTGAACAACTGAATACAAGACAAATAATAGGACTGGAACTAAATAAATGCCTGGACTGATATGAAGAGATAATATGGACTGCAATATATATATATATAATATGAGGAAACAATGCACAAACTGTTCTCAGATTGACACGTATATATATGTATGTGTGTCATGTGTGTGGTGTGCTAACAGTGTGTGTGTACAATAGGGTGTGTGTATATAGGGTAAAGTGTGCCATGTGTGTGTACATAACATGGGCTAGGTGTCTCAATGTGTGTGTGTACATAGGAATCAATAGTGTGAGTGAATTAGCTATTCTCGGTTTTGAGTGTAATGTGAGTGAGCTATAAGAGAAACAGTATACACAAACAGTGTATCAATCTCAGGAAAATCAGTAGATAGCAGTAGTATGTGTTTATATTCTCAGGTTACACTTATGTGTGTGTGTAGATAGGTGTAAACAGTGCATAATTTCTCGAGAAAATTCAGTGTAATGTGTGTGTGCCAATATGTGAAAACAGTGTATAAAAATTGTTCTCAGTTTTGACAGTCAATGGCATACGAAAACCCAAGAATCCCCAATCAATGTGAACCCTAACATGCACATTAATTCTCAGAGAAGATATGGGATTAATCATAATGGTTTAATCATTCAAAATCAGTTTAAACAAATGTTAATCTCAGAAAATTATTATATAGTGAACTACGTATCAGAAAATTGGGGATAAACCAAATTCGAAATCCAAATTCAATTAATAGCAAAAGCTAATAGTTGGTAATGATATGTGTATGTGTCATAGAGTCACACGTGTCGAGTGTCCACCAAAACAGGACACAATCGTGTCCAAATTATTTTTTAACACACACGAACACAAATGACACAGTGCAGTCTCGTGCACGTGTCCACGCGTGGTTGGTAATGATATATGTGTGTGTGTGTGTCCATGTCTGTGTGTGTGTGTGCGTGTGTGTCTGTGTCCGTGTGTGTCTGTGTGCATGTGTGTGTGTCCGTGGGAGAGGAGGAGGAGGAAGGAGAGGAGTTAGGTTAGGGTTTACCTGAGGAAGAGGAGAAGGAGGTCGGATTGGGGGGGGAGGAGCTCGAGGAGGAGGATCCCGAGGAGGAGGAGCTCGTCGGAGGGGGAGGGAGTCGCCGGGGGGGAGGGGGTCGCCGGGGGGGGGGCACTGACAGAGGGGGAGGGAGTCGCCGGGGGGGTGGGGGGGGGGGGAAAATGAAATTTTCGGGTTTTCGAGTGAGAATGAGGGGGAAAGAAGGCAGCGGCGTGCCCTAAATAAAATAACTTAGCGACGTCACGTTTTGACGTCGCTAAACGTCGTAAACTTGGCGACATGCACATAAAATATGTCGCTGAATGTCGCTATTCGGCGACGTAGAACACTCATGTCGCAGAACGTCGCTAGACAGCGACGTTTTGTGACGTGTTTAAAACGACATCGCTACTGGCGACGTCATTTCTTGCCGTCGCTACATTACGTCGCTAATAGAGCATATTTTAGTAGTGTTGGGCGCATCTGTTGCGTTCGCAACCGAGTCGAGCAAGGCAAACCCTGTGGTCTTGAACTCCCATGCCTCCTCTGGTTGTGCGTTTGAGGTTCGTTCAAGTCACTGTAAATGTTGTTCCTCCACTACTGATCTGAACACCTGTTTGGTGTTGGATCAGGGGGCGCAGCATTCACTTGACCACCCCGGCGCTTGGCCTTACCATGCGCCTGATGGGGGTACGAAGGTGGCACTCTCCTCCAACGATCTGCGTAACGTGATCACTCACAAACGCCGATCAGGAGAGTCGACTGACAAGCACAATGCGCCCCTCACAGGGCACGCCTGTGCTGTAGTCACCATCAACTGTTATTACAAAATAGCAGTCCTGCCACCAAGACAGTCGGTGTTCCAGCGGCTGCAATCACCAACACCTCTCCGACGTCGCCTCGGCAAGAAAGTGTCAATTGAAGAGGAACCAGAGGTTGCTTCATGCAACGTGATCTTCAATTCCTCATCAATCCGAAAGGCGACCGGACATTCCTCAACCTCGTCCAAGAGTCAGCCGAGGAGAACCAAGGCAACTGTTCCATCCTTCGGAGTGTTCGAAGGCACTCGGGGGAGAAGGAAGATCCTGGAGGAAGCTGGGGGTAGTCAAGCCCTTGTTGATCCTCCTTCTGAAGACGAAGATGCCCTACAGAGCACAGCTGGGATGGAAGTCAACCTCCTGGATGTTGCTGGGGGTAGTCTAGCCCCTGTGGACCTGCGTCTCAAAGACGAAGAAGTCCTCCAAGACAGAACTGGGGGTAATCAGGCCCTCGCGGATACTTCTCCCGAAGACGAAGGTGTCCTCCAAAACACAGCTGGGGGTAGCCTGGCCGAAACTCCAGGAGAGGCAACTCCCCTACAAGAGAGCGAGGCCGGGAGTGAAGCCTCAACTGATCCATCCGACTCCAGCCGTGTCATGACGGTATACAAGACTGGGGGTGATACCGAGCCTGATGCGCCGCCAGCAAACCTCGTCCAGCGTATGGATACTCTGGAGGGAGGGCTCAAAACCATCTCTGCCTCCATGCAAATACTGACTCAAGCAGTGTTCGAGATACGGTCAGCTTTGGCCACGGCACCTTCTACCGGTCCTGACCCAGGGGCTGTGAAACCTATTATTCTGTATTGTTTTAGTATTATTATTATTAGCATTTCAAAAAATAATAATTATTATTAATATTAATGTTTTAGTAGTGTTATTCGTATTTTAAATTATTATTATTATTATTATTAAATATTTGTGAGAGCAAAAGATTTTGAAAAAATAATAATAACAAGGATCTTTGATTTCGGACCCAGACCCGAGTCCGAGCCCAGACCCAGGCCTGAGCCTAACCCAATCTTTTCCCTCTTTTTGCTCTTCCACACAAGCACAACCGTTTTCCCCCTCATTTCTAATCTCCAGCAAATGGCACACTCCATCACCACCCTTTATTAACTCCTCTCTATTCCCACTTCTTCACGAAACTATCAGAAGGAATAACCCTTCATTTCTTTCCTTCGACAACGAAACCGACCCCCGACTTCTCTGTTCACCTCCCCGAACGGCCGAGACTTCTCCTCTTCCTTTTCCGTAACCCCCTTCACTATTTCCCTATATAAACCCCATTCTCCATTCTCCATCTTCATCCATTCCTCCAAAACCTCCATGCCCTAGCTTCCCGAACGGAGTTTTCCCGACGCCGTCGGCGAGCCCCTGGCCCGCGCCCCTGCGCTCGGCCGACCCTTCGCCGACCTCTCCTCGCGCGGCCAGCTCCGGCCCGCCCCCTCCAGTGTGCGCGCGACCACGCCGCGCCCAGCCGGCCCCCTTGCACGGCGTTCCTCGCCGACCGTTCCCCGCGAGCGTGCCGACCGTGCTGCCCTCTGGCCGCTGCCCTCGACTCCGGCGAACCTCCGCCCATTCTCGACCGTGCTGCTCTCTCCCCGCGGCCGCCCGAGCTCCCCCTCGCGCCGCCCCCTGGCAGCGCTGTTCCGGTGACCGTGCACCTTTCCGCGGCTGCCTTTGGCCGAACGCCGACCAGCACCCCCGTGCGCCCCTTTCCGTCGGCGTTCCCGTCGACCAGCGCTGACTTTCTTGGCAGCACGCCCGTTCTTCCCCGTGCACCTCTGTTCAGTACTCTGTTCTTGGGCTAGCACTCTGCTGTGCCCTAGTTCTGAGATTTTGCGGCGTTGCATCGTCGACGTTGGGTCCAGCACTATTTTGGGAGTTCGTCGCTGATCTGGATCTCATCATTTTCTTTCTATTTTACATTTAAGAGCTCTAGCCGAGCAACCCGAGGTATAACCCCCTGTCCCGCTATTTTACTATTTTTGTCGATGATGAAATGGTCTCCGGTTCCCTTTGGGAATTCGGTATTAGCGACGTCGTATTTTTCCGGGACTTTCGGAAAGGTCCCGTGAATTGTTTTGCATTCCCGGAATATTTCGGGAATGGTTTTGGTATGTTTTAGTTTCTGGAAATTTCTGGAAACGTTCTGTGATTTGTGAATTGGAATCGGACTTCCGAAACTATTTCGGGTCGTCTCGATTATTCTGTGAAATGGCTGTGGATGTTTTATATATATAAAATGTGGGTTTTTCCCTAGTTTGGGACTTGCAGGAATTATCGGCGCCAATTTTCCAGTTTTTGGGTTGACCAAAAACAGAGGAGATGCTGTCCGATTTTTCCGTAAATTCTGAATTAATTTAAAAATGAATTTAAAATGATTTTCGGAATTTATTTGATATTTTATTTTTGGGCGACGACCGTATCGGTCAATGGACCCGGCTAAGTGCAAACGATACCGGCCCCGCCCGGACGTTGAGGCAATTAGCCAAAAATGAGGATCGAACCATTATCTGAGACTTATGATTTATCATTATTTTAATATTTATTTTGTTTACATTTATTTAATATTTTCAGTTAGGACTAACGGCAGTTTATTCTTATTTCAATTTATGTAAATAAATTGTAATGGGCATAAGCCCAGCTGGCTGGTCTGTGACTGTAATAGCTTAGGTTTTCCTGTTGTTTTCTGGTTTTTCGTGTTTTTACTATTTAACGATTAAAATGGTTAAAAAGGTATTCTTTGTATAAAAATTAATTATTATTTTCTCATCCTAAAATTGACAAAGTTTAATAATAGTTAAAAAGTCACGTATTTCTCATTAAATAAGAAAAACTAGTTTTATATTTATATTTATAACAAATTACCAAGTTTTCATAAATAACCTGGCAGCGACGTTGTTTTTCCCAAATTCAAAGTTAAAATGATATGTTCCCTCGTATTAAATCAACGCACTTAATAAACGCGCTTTTCTGTGTTTAGTTAATTAAATAACTAAAAATTGGACTAGGACGCAAATAGAGATTACAACTAGCATAGCTAAGTTGGTTAACCTGAAAACTGAGTTTATCTCTCGAATGTAGGAAATTCGAGGACAACTCTAAACTTTCCGTCTCGGAGTCGTCCACCTCTCCAGTCATTTTCCTGAGGCAAGTATAGTTTGTGTTAGTTTTACAGTTATTTCTATAATCGTTTTACTGCATGTTTAAACCACGATGCAAACACGAAACTCTTTCGGAGAGTACTGATTGTGACTACTGTACTGATTGGGACTGGGGGAATAGAGTAATAATTATGACCAAAGCCAACTGTAACTACTGTAACTGTATTAGCTTACCCCTTTTACACACGGGGATAAGCCATATCGTATCGCTAGGATACTACTGTACATCCCAAGCCGGTCATAATTCATTGCCTGTTCAAATCACACTGTTTTACCGCTGAAAACTGTTCTCTCTTTAAACTGTTTAAAACTGCATGATTCTATTATTTACTTTAACTGTTTAAAATTAGCATAAATTGTACTTTGCTCCCTCCTGACTGGAGACCCAACATTTTAGGTATCACTGATGAGGCTTGGTCCCGCGATATTTCCCGAGGTCCCAACTAGAAGAAGAGGATTTCGAGACTGATGAGCTGTGTACCTAGAGTTTTCTTTTCTTTTTGATGTATGTAGAAAATGGTTTAAGTTGTATTTTTCATTCCATTGTAAAAGTTTAATAAAGTTTTAAATTTCCGAATTTTGAGTTGTGACAAATATAGTATTGTTGTATGGCTACCTGCTACTGAACAGCTTACTGCCGTCGTCTCAACAACGGTGCAGGCTGGGCATGATCCGGTTCGACCCAATTAGTTGGGATCGGGTCGTGATAGGGGCCAATGGAGAATCAAGTGTACCCCTTCAACGGGTATCCTTGGATACGGATCGCCGCGAAGCACCTCGGACGTCGGAACCATCAAATGTTCAACTCCAGACTGTACCACCTTCCCCGACTCCCAGTTCCACGAAAGACGTGGTGGAGATGATCAGGGACTTGCGCGAGCGCTTTGAGTCCAAAAATAGACAAGAGGAGCGCCAAAAGATGGGCATCCCCCAACCCTATCCCCTCGAATAGAACAAAGTGGTTTATCCTCCTAAATATAAACCACAAACTCTGACGCCGTAAGATGGAAAGGACTCTCCGTGTCGCTATCTGACGTACTTCCAGTCCCAAACGGGACATCTCCCGAAGGAGGACGCACTACTTACCAGCATATTTGTCGGGGCACTGAAAGGAGTGGCGTACGACTGGTACTGTAGTCTCCCAGATAACTCCATATCTTTCTTCGACGACTTGACGCGTCTCTTCCTCGACCGTTTCTACGACGGCAGAAATGACATGACAATGGTGTCTCTCATAGGGATACGCCAGAAGGAGAAGGAAATAGTCCGAGTATTTATCGAACGCTTCCGACAGGCCTGCTTCAGACTGTCCCCGGGCATGCCAGAACACGCACTCCTCTTCTCCTGCAGCATGAACATGCTGTCTACAGTCAAACTCTGGCTGAACTCCACTCCTCCTTCCGATTGGAGTTTCTTGATCATCGAAGCCGAAGCAGCAGAAAAGAAGGCGTCCAATGCTCGCCTTCTGGGAGTTAGTTTCCCTGCCTTTGAGAACAAGGAGAAACGGCCTGCAGCCAACAACCCCGAACAAGAAACGAAGGGGAAACAGGCGTTGACTGTCAATGCCTCCAAAGGTGCATCAGCACCTACTCAAAAGCCTCCACTTGCACCAAGGCCAAAGGAGGTTTATTCTTTCAACGATGAAGACACCCTACAACTCTTTGAGATACTGAAGCAGGGTGACAAGATCAAATTGTCGGACCCGAAGCGTCCCGACGAGGTTGGAAAAGTGGACAACCCGAGGTACTGTCACTACCATCGGTTTGTCGGACATCCAACCAAGGACTGCTATGTCCTCAAAAACTACATCCAGCGCATGATCAATACGGATGTTATCTCCGTCGACTACAAGGAGAAAACGGTCTCGGCCAACCTGGTGTCACTTCAATTTGGTACCTTGCCGCCGACCACAACACAAGATGGCGTCGTTCCCATCCCTAAGGCGACAATGGAGGTGGTTAACTTACCACCTACTCGTGACCACGTGAGAGGACTCACCTCCCTCACCACATCTCGGGGAGAGATCTTATGGGTGTTTTCCATAAATAAATTCACTTTATTTATTTTGTATCTGAGAAAATTACAACTGTAGGAATCTAATCTAGAAGACGATTACTTTATCCCTTGGACGATGCGATGAAGAAAACTCGAACTTCGAAGAACTTGGACAGCAACTGGACAATCTCTCTGTTCTCTCTGAAAATGACCTGTAGTCTCTGATGAAGATGAAGAAACTCTTTTTTATAGAGTTCAGGATAACTGTCCTTAAGCATACGCTCAGGTAGTTACTTGACGTGTGCATAACTGCAGGGACGCGTGGCAAATTCTGATGGAGACACATTAGCGTGCGATTGAAAGTAGTGGAGCATGTTCAGGAGAGATTGATGGCCTGGATGCCACGTTGCATAACTTCTAGAGAAGTGGATAACTGGTACAGGACACGTGAGAACGTGTATTGACTGTAATCCTGGATATGGTTGCTGTAATACGCTGCCTTATTGAAGGAGAGTTTATACGCTGACTTGGACAGCGTAGTGCCATAGGAAATCCATACGCTCACTTTATGGGCAAGGAGTCATGTGAGGTCATACGCTCGCTTGGTTAGCAAGGAATCATGTGAGGTCCATACGCTCACTTGACTGGGTGAAGAAGGAGTCATGTGAGGTCGATACGCTCACTGGAGAAGTGGCCACGTGGCTATCATCAATCTTCTTTGGTACACCATATCTTCCCATAACTGACAAAATCTTCTCGAGCGTCGTGACTGCGGATTTGACGGCTGACAGACTGTCAAAACTGACAGTAATGATGGCTTTTGTATTTATGAAGGCTGCTGAGTTGTCCTCGTAAAAGACAAAACCGACTCTTCGAAAACCTATACGACGGTTACTTTTCTCGTGACAGCTGTCTTTGCACGAAAGATGAAGTATCAGATTCATTCCTCATTTAAACATATGCTGTGCTGTCACTTCAGTAAAAAATATTTACTGAGCGTATGGCTTTTGAATGAGCGTATGGCTTCAACTGACATCTGTCTTTAAGCGTATGGATGAAAATGACAGCGTGTCATAATTTTCCACATCCTACAAGACCCCCTTCAAAGTTTTCGAACTTTATGAGTTTCAAAAGTTCGAAATTACTTTGAACAGAAAGTGGGAATGAGTCCTGACACGCTGGCATGAGTTCATTAAATGTCATGATGACTCTTCATTTTTCGAGATTGATTGAATCTGATGGAAGAATATGAACAGCCAGCAAGCTCTATTATATAAACCGAGAGAATTCAATTTTTGACTTTCATCTTTTGAAACCATGACTCCAAAGGAAGCTGCTGAAGAAGAAGCACGTAAGTTGGGATTCTGTTCCCATGGTGACCCCACTTTTGGGGGCCAAGAACCCGAACCTGTCGTCATCGAGCTCAAGGACGACCCTATGCATTTAGCCAAGAATTTCTTGGGCTACTTTGGTCTGGACGGCTCCTCTTCTTCTGATGGGCAGAGCCTCGCAGAGAAGCGTAAAATGTTCGTTGCTCTGTTACACCGCATGGGGGTCCAAAGCGTAGAAGAGTTAGGCGTCAAGCTTAGTCGCTCTGGAAAATAGAGCGTGACTTTGTTGCACCCCTTTCTTTCCCTCTCTCTTTTTTGTTTTGTAAGGCCATCAGTGCCTTTAATGAAAATGAATATTCAAGAATTCTCTGTTTAGTATAATTTTGTGTTGAAAACTAACATGCACCGATGAATAACTGTAGAATACGCCGTCTTCCAAGTTGTAAGTTACGCTAGATAGCGTATGCCAATGAAATAGCGTATATTACGCTATTTTCCAATGTTTTGTGAATTCCACTGAATAGCGTATATCAGCGTATGTTACGCTATAAATTACGCTGTCCTTTAACATTGTGATTTACGCTAAATAACGTACGCCAATGAATAGCGTGCACCAATAAATAGCCCGTAAGTTACGCTATCTTCCAATGTTGTGGAAAGCACTCTTTGAATATTTCCAAGGCTGTGCTGGTTTCCAAAGTACACGTGTCATTCATTCCACGTTTACGAGCGCTATTCATGCGGATCCTTTCCAAGAATAGACCTGCACTTGACCCTTTTAAATAGATGGAAGAACTCCACGCAAACTCATCTTCCCATTCTTCTTCCTCTCTTCTGAGAATGAATTTTCTATGAGAAAGAAATAGGAAAGCCATGTTGTCTGATGTCAAATCTCTGTACACGCTACCAGACATGGATCTGTCAATCCTTAGCAGCAAACTCAGCGGTAAGTTCAATATACACGCATTGAAATTTTTTTTTTGTTTGCTAAGGACAAATTCATTTTCCCGAAATGAACAGAATGCATCTGTCTTTGTTTGGCCAGTTTCTGTTGACTGATTTTTCTTTACTGTTTCTTGCAGAATTTTGGCTGAAAACCTTCTTCAGAACTGACATTGGTGATATGGATGCTCTGGACAATGTTCTTCTGACATCTACATCAGGGAGCTCATACGCTTTTGACGCGTACATCAGACAACTCAGAACTCTTCGTGGGATAGAAGGGTCTTCCTCAGATGGTAGGAAGAGCCTTTATACACGAGAGTTGGACGGTGGAGTCAACTCTTACCCGAGAGATTGGGTAGTAGAGTTCCTTTCACGGCAGAACTAGGAATTGTATCCCAAGGTTTGGATACATTCCTATCTGCTTGAGGTGCCGCCGTTCCTCCACGCGCTGTATTGGCAGCAACACGCCATCGTGTTGCCATACTCTGTGGTTCTTGTCTCGTCTGAGAGATAAGACCAGAGTTTGATTCCTGTTGATCTGGTCGTGACTGAGGCCCAGACAGTCAGGAATTGCCACAAACAACGAGATTGCCGGAGAAGATCCAAGAAGAAATAGATCTCAGTTGTACATAGAATGAAAATCCAAGATTTGTAATAGATTTTCATTATGATTTGTAGAAAAGTCTAAGAAATGTAATAGACTTTTTATGAAAATATGATAATGGAAATGATAAATCTTCTTTATCTGAAGTGATTTTGTATCTCTCTGGATGTAAAAAGAACATGATAAATAGAAATCTTGATTTCTGTTTTTAGAGTGTACAATACCATCAGAGGTAATATGGACGTGATAGGATGTAAAGACTCAAAAAAGAAAGTCAGATTTGTATTTATACAGAGGTCAAAGGTTATGAAAATGTGAAAGATAACGAATTCCAATCGATAGAAGATTATGAACAGACGAACCATCGGATGAATATAATAAATGCACGGATAAACCGTCAAGTATTAATGAATGAATATCGGGAAAAGACACGTTCCTTTAATTCTGGCAAATATATGCCTATAAATAGAGCATCTCTTTGAGTAGAAGGATCACACATTATTCTCTTTTATTCAAAATGTCTTCCGAAGAGAACACGAAGAAAGGCGAAGTCGTCTCCAAAGTTGATGAAAATGCTAAAAAGCACTCGGCTCCACCAAAGAAGGAGACGGGCGAAAGCTCGTCTGCTCCCAAGCTGCCGAAAGATATCTTGGATTTCCTGGTCGAACAAGGAGAAACCGAAGAAGAAGAAGCAATGAGGCTGGCTGCCTGTCAGTTCTTGGTGCGGTCAGGAAATGATGTATTCAATTTTTTTGCTAATTATGTATGTGGTCCTCGTCCCAAGTACGAAAGGGATACCAGTGATCTTCCATGATGATGTATTTCTTGAAGAATTTGTCTCAAATAAACTCTATTTAAGGAAACTTTGTTTATGATGTATCCTTCCTGCTTTATATTATTTTGCCTTTATTCACTGATCTTTTAGACTCAGAAATCAAAAGGACGAGATATCATTTTCATAGAATATGGTACATACTGAGATAGAAAATTCAGAGGTGATATGGACATGATTTTCTATACAAGATCTTTATTAAATCCACTGGGAATCTAATAAGACAAAATATCAAATTCTCTGGGAAAATGATACATGGTAGAATATCAGTTTCCACTGGGGATAACGACATCGAAATAGCTTTTGTAGAGAAGAATAAATTTTTGATTTTACACTTGCTGGGGACTAATGAAAATATTATTTATACATAATATTTCTTTAAGAATTTGCCATTGATAGGCATCATCGTGAATTTCCCGTCCATAGAGGCAAGCTGATATGCTCCATTAGAGAAGACTTTGTTTACTACGAATGGGCCTTCCCATTTCGCGTCAAATTTGCCTTTGCTCATATGTGTCATGGTCATCGGACGTCTGACAGTAAGGACCAATTCTCCCTTTTGATATGTTCTGACTTTGACTTTCCGATTAAAAGCTTTTGAGATTCGGGCTTGATATAGCTCGATATTTTGTTGCGCATACAATCGTTTTTCATCTAGAGCTTCCAACTCTTGAAGTCGAAGTCGATCATTATTCTCTGTTGTAAATTCATTGGAGATTGCAACTCTCAAAGAAGGAATTTGTATCTCGAGGGGAAGAACAGCTTCACACCCATATACCAAAGAGAAAGGTGTACATCCGGTCGCATTGCGAACTGTGGTACGATAAGCCCATAAACATTCACCAAGCTTCTCACTCCAGTTACGTTTATTGGAAGAAACGAACTTTTTCAAGAGTTTGATGATTGTTTTGTTGAAAGCCTCTGCTAGTCCATTGGCTGCTGGATTATATGCTGTAGAAGCCAGATTATTAATCCGATGATCATCACAGAATCGAGTAAATTTCTGGCTGACGAACTGTGGTCCATTATCATGGATAATACGCCGAGGAACACCAAATCGATAGATGACATGATGTTTGACAAAGTTGATAACATTAGAAGTCTTGACTTCAGATAACGGGATTGCTTCAGCCCATTTAGAAAAGTAATCAGTTATTGCTAGAATAAACCGATGTCCTTTTGATGATGGTGGATTGATAGGACCGATGACGTCCATGCCCCAAGCTTCAAAGGGCCATGATGCCGCTGTTGGGTGTAAGAACTCCGATGGTTGATGGATAAAGTCTGCATGAATTTGACAGGCTTTACATTTCCGAGCATATTGAATAGTATCAGCTACCATCGTGGGCCAATAATAACCCATACGTCGGATACGATCTTGAAGTTTTGGACCTGGCTGGTGAGCTCCGCAGACACCATCATGTGCTTCACGGATTATCTGTTGTGCTTCTTCACCAGCGATGCATCGAAGGAGAAGGCCATCATAGGCTCGTCGATATAGTGTCTTCGTAGTATGATTATAATAGAATCTGAGAGACCGGCGCCGGATAGATGCCGCTTTACTCGGGTTATCAGGAAGTATGTCATACAACACAAAGTCCAGAAACGGACGTCTCCAGTCTTCAGTTACGGTGTCTATTTTGTTAGAAAAGACATATTCCATAGTAGAATCGGAAGAAGACAAGGACACTTTGTCAAATTTTAATTCAGCATCAAAGTTGAGAGAATCTTCGTCTGGATTATGGGGAAAAGCCAAAGCCAGATTATTTTCAACGCAGAATAGTTCTCGGTTATAAACCACTATCACTTGCTGACGTCTGATTGGTATGGCTAATACAGCAGCAAGATTAGCCAAAGCATCAGCTTCTGCATTATAGGCTCGTCGAACATGTTCGATAAAGAAACCTTCAAAGGAGGAGGCCATAGAGAGTGCTATTCGATGATAAGGTATCAAATCTTGATGACGAACTTCATACGTTCCTCTGATCTGATTGATGATAAGCTTAGAGTCTCCATAAACTTCTAAATATTGAACATCCAGATGTTTAGCGAGTTGAAGACCAATGAGCAACGCATTGTATTCTGCAACATTATTTGAACATGATTGATCCAGAGAATAAGCCCTCTGAATAGTTAATCCCTCTGGGGATACAAGAACAATTCCAACTCCGGCGATAATATTGCCGTTAGGACCTATTCTAGATGCTCCATCAAAGAATAGACGCCAGGTAGGAACTTCTTCAGAAACCAGATTTGAATCCAGAACTTCATCGGGAATCTCATCATATAATTTAGAATCTTCTGGGACTGCATGAGCTGCTAGAAAATCAGCAAGAGCCTGTCCTTTAACCGACTTCTGAGGAATATAATGCATGTCATATTGGGCTAACAAGATTCCCCAATTAGCTAGTCAGGAGTTGAGAATACCGGTTTTCTTCATCATAATCCTGATGGAATTCACTCTGGAAATGACATGAATCGTTTGACCGATAATATAATGTCGCGTTTTCTGAACAGCAAACATTAATGCTAGGCATTCTTTCTCGATTGGAGAATAACGCGGTTCAGCACCTGTCATTGTGCGACTGAGATAATAAATGGCCTGTTCATGACCATCTTTATTTTTCTGGGCGAGTAATGCACCAAGAGAATGATCCATAGCTCGAACATATAGAAGAAATGGTATTCCCGAGACGGGAGGTACCAAAACTGGAGGGTTCATAAGGTACTGTTTGATGTCATCAAATGCTTTTTGACATTCTTCGTTCCAGATGAAAGATACACCTTTCTTCAGAAGTTTGTGGAATGGTCTGCAGCGTCCTGATAAGTTGGAAATGAATCTCCTGATATAAGCAATTCTTCCTTGAAATCCTCGTAGCTCTTTTAAGGTGCGTGGAGGACGCATCTCTTGGATGGCTTTGATCTTCTCGGGATCCACGTGTATACCTTTAGCGGTAATGACGAAGCCGAGAAATTTACCACTAGAGACGCCCAGGAAGGACTTAGTAGGGTTCATTTTAAGTTGATGCTGACGCATTAAATCAAAGATAGTCTTCAAATCTTGGATATGATCCTCCTTTCGTCGACTTTTGACTGCAATATCATCAATATAGCATTCGACTATTTTTCGGAGATGTTCGCGAAATATAGTGCTCATTGCTCGCTGATATGTTGCTCCTGCATTCTTGAGACCAAACGGCATCATTGTATAACAGTATGTACCGATCGGCGTTCTGAAGGAAGTGTGTTTTTCATCATCTGGAAACATTTTGATCTGGTTGTATCCCGAATACCCATCCATAAATGACATTCGTTCGAAACCACATGTATTGTCGATCATGACATCAGTAATTGGAAGAGGAAACTCGTCTTTAGGACAAGCTGCATTGAGATCGCGAAAGTCTATACAGACTCGGATCTTGCCAGTTTTTTTAAGGATAGGAACGATGTTAGCCACCCATTCAGGATGTTGTTCCTCTCGAATAAATCCAGAAGCCATAAGCTTGTTGACTTCAGCTTCAATTGCATCCATAATGTCTGGACGAAATCGTCGCTGTTGTTGTTTGACCGGTTTAGCATTTGGCATGATATTGAGTTTGTGCATTGCGATCTTTGGATCTAGTCCTGGCATATCCTCGTAGCTCCAGGCGAAGATATCGATATAATCATGAATAAGCTTGATCATGTCTTGCTTATCTATTTCTGAAAGACTCTCACTGATGAATATTGGTTTAGGGGAACCTTCTTCACCAACATCAATTTGGATCAGTTTATCTTCAGTAGGAGGTTCCCTCTGTTCGAACCTGAATTCCCATTGATTATCTAATCTTTGAGCCCATTATTCTGATTCGGGTGATATTTCAAAATCATCCTCATCTTCATCATTTTCTTGTGGGCCATCAACAGAGACCATATTGATGGATAGAATAGAGCGATGAAGATCGCCAACACTCGTGTCAGAATCCCAAGAGAGAGAATCAGAAGACTCGGATCGTTCGTCTTCATCGGACTTTGAATCTTCATGGACTATGTTGATAAAAGGGGTAGGAGCAATATAACCTAAACCACATTTTGTCCTTCCGTATTTTAATGGAGGAATTCGAACATGCATTCTTCTTCCTTTTCCATTAAGACTGGTTCTGAAATCATAACCCATATTCTTGATGATATTTTTGGATTGCTGACTGTAGTGACGTAGCTGTAATCTTCCAGTATCGTCATTTATATCATCCTCCTCCAGATTAGGAGGATTCTGAGGTCCTTTATAGAAAAATATTGGATTTTCTCCCTTCTTTCGACTGGGGACCACAAAGTATGATTTCTGTATAGAGTCTAATGATACGTCTGTATGAAGAGCTTGAACAACCCCTATAGTTAGTGGCTCTAAGCTATCTAGCAATTGTAAATAACTTTGTACATAACTACAAACATCAATATACTGCAAAGGAGATGCTTCATTAATACTAGATGCTGTATTTACAACAGAAGGCTGAGCCTTATCAGACTTAGTCAGATTAATGACAAAGGGGGAGGAAGAAGAACAGTTAGAATTTTTGTTTCGATTAAGATCGATAACAAAAGGCTCAGAAGAGGTGAGCTCCCTTGAAGAAGACCGTGGATAAGTAATGCGTCCACTGACTGGAATGACTAGAGTATCTGATCTAGTCTGAGAAGATGGAGGGGGAGTGATGCGTCCATTGACAGAAATGATCAGCGAACTTTGTGAAGCTTGGGAAGATGGTATAGTAGTGCGTCCACTGACAGGAATTATCAGTGAGCCTTGGGCGGATAATGAAGTAGTACGTCCACTGACCGGAATTATCAGTGAGCCTTCTTCAGATGTTTTAACAGACTGTGGAGGAGTAATACGCCCTTTTACAGGAATAATAAAGGTGTCAACTTTTTCTATCTCATCTTCATTATCCATAGCTTGCAAGACTTTCGAGTATTCATCTTTGTACATGCGAGCGTCATTGAAGTAAGCTTCGACTCCTTTGAATGGGTAAAGATCTGCCACTTCTTTTTGAACCTCTCCATTATCATCAACATATTTGAAGCACTGATGAAGAGTTGAAGGAACAATATTATGTTCATGCAAGAAAGGTCTCCCCAATAGAGCATTGTACGAGCAACCATGATTGTCGATGATGTAAAAAGTAACCTTAGTACGAAGATCGCCTATTTGAAATTTAAGGCGAATCTTGCCTAAAGGCTCACTTTTTCCTTGATTGAATCCCAAGATGGTAGTGATAGTACTGGAAAGACTATGCACAGGTATCTTCAATGCATCTAACATAGCCTTTGGCATAATACTGAGAGCGGATCCTGGATCAATCAGTAAACGATCAACCTTCATAGAATCAATATATCCTGTATGATATAAAGGACGATCATGTCGATTATCCTCTAGCAGCATATCGTCCTGCGTAAAGGTAATGTTTGGAATAAATTCCAATACATTATGGCAATAAGAAACAGGTCCTGTTTCCAACTTCTTGAGAAGAGTTAAGCAGGTTTCTGCTTGCAGCATTACTTCACTTAAAGTTTCTCGAGTCTCTTTAGAGAGGCGTAAGAGCTCGAAGATTGATAATTTAGCTGGGGTATTGGCTAGTTGAGCCAATATATCAAAATTATAAGGCTTTTCAAGTCCTGTAGGAGATGACTTCTTCAATGGTTTGTCGAAGCGGACTTGTTGTTTGCCTTTGTCAGTTGCTGTTGGTTTAGAAGGAACTGTCTCAACAGGAACATTTAAAGGCTCTTCAGTAGAGACTGGAGTTGAAGCTGTAACCGGAGGAACGTCAGAAATTTCTTCAGAAACTTCAGCATAATCTTTCAGATATACTTTTTCTGACCGAGTTCCAGCATGAACTTCAACTTCAGATTCTGGTTCAAGGTCTATGGAAACCATGCTGCAATTCTTTATTTTGCTCTTGGTTCTTTTATGTTTGATGAAAGCTTCATTCCAGAAACCAAGGCCAACACGAGATTGATTATGTCTCATGGTGATGGCCAAAGGTGCTCGGAGTCCCTTGCCTGAGTTCAAACCTGGGGCAGTGGCTAGATCATAACCCATCTTCGCCATCAATTCACGAGATTGTGAACTGTATAAATGAAAAGCAGGTTTGTACCTATCTTCAATTTGAGGTACAGATTTTATCTTCGTAGAGAGTGAATTTCCTGCTGAGATGAAAGTAGAGGTTAGATAAAAATCGGGTGTGAAACTAGAAGTCACATTGCATGACTTAGTCTTCCCGAGCTTCTTTTTAGATGAGGAAATCTTCCGAGGAGAAGAGGAAGACGTCTCAAACTCTGTCTTTAAGTCTGGGTGAATCCATATGATTTCTCCCTTCTTAGTTGTGACAGGAATAAGTCCGTCATTCTGTGCTGGTGGGATGTTTATAACTTCGAGAGTTGCTTTGGGGATAGGAACAATCCCACTTTCCACCATTAAGGGAGGGAAGTTACCGAACTGCATTGAAATTACATTTGCTATAACTGTTTTGTCTTTGGGTGTTAATGTCACAGCTCCTGATTTAATCATCTCTTGAATCTTCCCTTTTAATACATAGCAAGACCGGATTGTATGACCCAGCATTCTATGATATGGACAGTATTTTGGATGATCTGTCTTATTGGCTTCATCAGGCTTTTTAATTTCTGGCAATAGAATCTTATTACCTTTGAGTAAGCAATCAAAGATACCCTGAACATCGTCATCATCGAAAGAATATTCTTCTTTCGGCCGAGGAGATCTCTGTTGTTGATTTGTTGGAGCTGAAGTAGCTTGGGTAGTCTTTACTTCTTGACTACTGCTTTGGAGATTGACTTCAAGAGCTTCTTTTCCTTTGCGATTGTTGGGTCGAGTACTATTGCTAGCACTCTGATTTGATTCTTTGGGAGCCATTTGTACCCCCAGACCCTTGAAGGTCTCAACACCGACCTCGGCAGCCTTGGCACTGACAATAAAAGAAGGCCAATCTTGGAACTGAGTGGACCCTGTCCACATACTGATAATTGGTAAGAGGTTCGACTTGCAAGTGTCGATCGTAACAGCATCGGGAGTTCCAAGAGGCATTTTGAGGGCTTCTCTTCTGAATCTCTCAATGAATTCCTCAGTGGTCTCATTATTCTTCTGTTTGATTCTTATGAGGGCCGACATGGTCATATCATTGAGCCCTTCGTAGAATCGTTCAAGAAACATTTGCTTAAAACCGGCAAATGAGGTAATGCACCCATCAGGGAGACTTCTATACCATTCATAAGCCGTTCCTTTGAGACATCCAATGAACACCCGAGTAAGGAGGGCATCACTTGGTTGCAGTTGATCAGTCATTACTTCAAAATGATTAATGAACTGACTTGGAGAGGTTGTCCCGTCATAGAAAGAGATGGTCGGAGGTTTGTATTTTGGTAGATACGATACCTGCTTCCATTCTATCGGATAAGGCTGTTTGATGCCTAACCTTTGTAAACCATCCTTCTGTTTGAATGCCTCGAATTGAGTTTTGAGATTCTTCAATTCTTCAGAGACAACTCCCGAAGATTGTGGAGTTGTGGCTTGTAGAGTGTAATTGGGAGGAGGAACTGCAGCATATGTACCACCCCCAGCTCCAGAGTGACTTGGGGTGGTTTGTACAGGAACATTAGATTGTACCCCCGGAATAGTAGAGGGTTCGGGGTTTGGAACAACAGGGGTATTCAATACCACTGGTGGTGCTGTCTGTTGTTGAGCCTGTATTAGAGTGTACATAGCACTCAATGTATCTGCCATAGCTCGCAATTGTTGTTCTAAAGAAGAAATCCTCTGTTCATGAGCCTCATTGCTAGTCGAAGGTTCATGATCACTTTCTGCCATGTAAGTGGTAATCATTCGAGGAATAGATGATGAAACAGTCTGTTCTGAATCATCACTGTGTGAATCAGTATCTTTCCCAGGGCTTTTTACAGGAGTCAATACTGGAAAATTAGACTCTCCAAGGAAGTCTTCTGTGATCTCCGGATTACCACTTGGATGAGAAGAAGAAGAGGCTCTGGTCAAGGCTCTAGTCCTGGATCGAGTGCCGAGATAAACACCATCTTCAGAGTCTGATATAGTATCAGACCGTATGCTACCCCCAATATTTCTGGAAGTCATGTTGACAGAAGCATAAAGAGGTTCATCTTCATCCAACATTGGTTCATATTGAATCCGTTCGAAAACTGATTGTCTTTTTGGTGAACAACAACATTGGATGACAACCCGAGGTTGGAAGTCACAACCATGCTTTTCATGGCGAATATGGGCAATGTCATAGCCAGATGGAGTGTCAATTCTCTGTTTATTTTGCAAATATTCTCGGAGATCTGTAGGAACAGATTGGGAAGTATTTGAAGATAGTTTCTGTGTAGAAACTTGTCTTCTGTTCTTCTGTCTTCTTGGTTCCTGAGTGTATAAAGACTGATTAATTTGAGCCACATAGTTCTTGGCATATTCTGTATCAGGGTCTAATATACTTGTCTCAGTAGAACCGAACCGATTCTGATTAAGCTTATTACGAAGATCCATGGGAGATTTGATTTTGATATCAGTCTTGGATACTTGTAATTTGCCTTTCTCAGACCGAGAAATTTTGAGAGAAGGAAGATGAGTATTATTCTGACTAGGAGTCGGTAATAATCCATCTTTGGAGGAATTAGCCAAAAGGCGTTTTCCATTGTTTGATCTAGTAAGAGTACTAGTCAAATTAACTCCAGAGGTAAAGACCTTAGGAGTAGAGGAGTTGACTAAAGAGTCTTTCTCCTTGGTTGGCACAAGATGTGCAAGTTGAGGGGGAATCATTTGTATGTTCTGTGGAACAGAACCCCCAATCTGATTTTCAGAAACAGTCAAAGGACTGTATTTGTTAGCATACGCTGACTTTAGTTTGGACTTCTGGTCATACGCTGCCTTTTTATTAGCATACACTGGCTTTGGCTCAGCGTACGCTGCCTGATGTTGGCTTTTGTACGCTGCCTTTGCCGTACGCTGCCCTTTGAATGCCATACGCCCAGAGTCATCAATGGCTAAAGAACCGACTGCTGTCGTAAGAATAGAGGGAGAAGGGACCTTGACATGTCCAGAGATGGTTTTCCTTGTACACGCTGACTTGGTTAAAGAACCAACTTTGTCAGTGTGACTAGGAGAAGCCACTGTTGCCGTGTTCCGAGAAGCCGAAGTGTGCTTCATGGAAGTTGAAGATGTGTTCTTGTCAACGTGAGAAGTGACAGGAACATCTCGGGCTGCTGCAGAAGACTTAGGGACATAGATGGAGTGTCCCTTCTTCTTGGCAACAGGAAGAGCGGAGGAAGCAGTGCGGCCCTCCTTCGCCTTGAGCATTTCTTCATAAGCCGATTGGTCGAATTGTACAACCATCGTCTTCTTCGTCAAGCCGATCGACGAAGTATCGCATTGAGTTGTTGCTATCTCATTGGAGGAGACAGCTTTCCCCAGCAGAGTCGCCAATTTGTTTTCCATAAATAAATTCACTTTATTTATTTTGTATCTGAGAAAATTACAACTGTAGAAATCTAATCTAGAAGACGATTACTTTATCCCTTGGACGATGCGATGAAGAAAACTCGAACTTCGAAGAACTTGGACAGCAACTGGGCAATCTCTCTGTTCTCTCTGAAAATGACCTGTAGTCTCTGATGAAGATGAAGAAACTCTTTTTTATAGAGTTCAGGATAACTGTCCTTAAGCATACGCTCAGGTAGTTACTTGACGTGTGCATAACTGCAGGGACGCGTGGCGAATTCTGATGGAGACACATTAGCGTGCGGTTGAAAGTAGTGGAGCATGTTCAGGAGAGATTGATGGCCTGGATGCCATGTTGCATAACTTCTAGAGAAGTGGATAACTGGTACAGGACACGTGAGAACGTGTGTTGACTGTAATCCTGGATATGGTTGCTGTAATACGCTGCCTTGTTGAAGGAGAGTTTATACGCTGACTTGGACAGCGTAGTGCCATAGGAAATCCATACGCTCACTTTATGGACAAGGAGTCATGTGAGGTCATACGCTCGCTTGGTTAGCAAGGAATCATGTGAGGTCCATACGCTCACTTGACTGGGTGAAGAAGGAGTCATGTGAGGTCGATACGCTTACTGGAGAAGTGGCCACGTGGCTATCATCAATCTTCTTTGGTACACCATATCTTTCCATAACTGACAAAATCTTCTCGAACGTCGTGACTGCGGATTTGACGGCTGACAGACTGTCAAAACTGACAGTAATGATGGCTTTTGTATTTATGAAGGCTGCTGAGTTGTCCTCGTAAAAGACAAAACCGACTCTTCGAAAACCTATACGACGGTTACTTTTCTCGTGACAGCTGTCTTTGCACGAAAGATGAAGTGTCAGATTCATTCCTCATTTAAACATATGCTGTGCTGTCACTTCAGTAAAAAATATTTACTGAGCGTATGGCTTTTGAATGAGCGTATGGCTTCAACTGACATCTGTCTTTAAGCGTATGGATGAAAATGACAGCGTGTCATAATTTTCCACATCCTACAATGGGTTCACCCTGATCTCGTCTCCGAGGTTACTCAACCGGAGGTACGCTCTGCCTCCAAAACCAAAGGCAGGAAGATCAAGTCTTGCCGCATGGTCTCTTCCTCCGCAGAAGAGGCTCTTCCTGTACAAACCCGTTCGCAGTTGAACGTCCAACCCGACGAAGCTGCCGTCGAGGTAGTGCCTCCCTGTACTGCCCCTGCTGCCGAAGAAGGGGGTCCGTCCAAGCCTCCAGCAACCAATAAGCAGAAGCATGTAGAGGTTCGTTTCGACAAACCTCTGCGAAAGGAGAATGCTTCGGGGCTAGCCAAGCACCACAACTTCGACATACTGGCACAACTTGCCAGTACTCCTGTCCGCCTATCTCTGTTTGAGCTTCTTCGCCTTTCCAAAGGCACTCGTGAAGCTCTCTATGAAGCCCTGAAGGATGTCGAGTCCTTCATCAGTCAGGTCAAGCAGCCTGAAGATCTTCCGACTATATGTGCGCATTGTCATTGCGCGGATGAAGTTATCCCCAACATTACCTTCACCCAACAAGACACGCTGCTCAAGCACAACCGACACAACAAGCCTCTGTATTATACAGGGTATATCTGTTCCGTCAAGGTGAAGCAGATTCAGATCGATCCGGGGTCTTCCCTCAGCATCATTCCGAAGACGCTGCTTTCAACACTGGGGATCCCAATGTACCGTCTGGCGCCCTCCAACACCACAAACAGTGGCTTCAATGCCAGCAAGAGTGAGCCGCTGGGCAAAATACGGCTGAAGTGCCATATTGGTAACCTCAGAACTGAGGTCACTTGCTATGTCGTGGACGTCGATGTCAACTACAACCTCCTACTGGGTCGTCCGTGGCTGCATGAATACATGGTGGTACCTTCCACACTCCACCAATGTATGAAATATGTGTCCACCAATGACATCATCCGGACAGAGTTCGCAGACATCGAACCTTTTAAGGGGGTTGAAGCCTACTTCACTGATTCCAACTTGTACAAATCACCTGACGAGGAGGAAGCCAATGATGCTGACGATGAAGCAGAAACGGCAGCAGAGCCCGACATGGAGCCAGAGACGATTCCTGAGGCTCCTCTAAAAATTCGACTCAAAGGGAAGCCGCCTCAGACGTTGCCCCCCATGAGCATTAAGCTACATGGAAAAGCACCAACTGCTCCAGGTAGAACACCTAATGAAGCTCCCTTGAAGATACGACTCAAGGAAAAGCCGCCTCAAACATCGGCTCCCCTTGTGGCAAAACTACAGGGGAAGGAACCTATCACCGAAGGCGCAGTTGAGGCACCTCTGAAGGTGCGTCATAAGGGCAAGCCGCCGCAATCATCTGCCTTATCCAAGCTGCCGGAGAAGGCCCACATAGCCCTCTCGGACCCCAAGATCAAAACTGTGGTGGACTCTCCCGATCCAACCCCAGTACTCACAGATGAAGAACTAGGGGAATATATCTCTGCTGATGTAGATGCACCCTCTCTGGATAATGTAATCTTGCAGGACAAAATCTCGTATTTCATCAATAATAGAGTGTCTTTTAATTATTCCAGTCTTCCACATTGGAATGCCATGTATATATTAGATAACGCTCTACGGTCGTTACAAACACAAATAACGACCATCCATCATGTAAATCGAGTAGTCCCGTCCCAAGGGGTCTGTTTTGTAGTCCCACCACGGAATCGAGACGAAGAATCCATCATCTTCGGCAAAGTCGAGCGTCATCAAGACCTCCCGCCACTCGAGTCAAAACCAGATACCGGCAGGATACAAGTCTATCGGTACACGAACAAGGCAAAGTACCTCATCCAAAAGATGGGTTACGACCTAAAAAGCAACCAAGGCCTAAATTACGGCAAGGGTCGACGTCTCCCTCTCCGGCTTCCAACACCTAAAGGAAAGCCACAGGACTACTATCATCGAACTCGACGGGGGTGGGCTATGTCACGCCGCCGTCAACTCCAGAGAACTCGGAGGCGGAGGAAGCAGAGTATTCTCACTTATCCGAAGCATCAACTTGGGATTCCGATACCAGTATCGGATCAGTCTTCAAGAAAGTGCTATCAGCCAACATGACATCTGCACAATCTCAAGAAGATGAAGGCGAAGACCAAATGCCAGAATTCTTCGAAGAAGAACCCTGGGCTCAACGCCTAGGAGAACAGTGGGAGTCTTAGTTTGAATTACGCGAACCCCCTACCGAAGACGAAGTCGAGCAGATCGACCTTGGGGATGGATCTTCTTCTAAACCCATCTTCATCAGCAAAAGCCTAATAGGAGAAGATCGGGAATCTTTAATCCAACTGACTAAAGAATATATCGATGTCTTCGCCTGGAGCTACGAAGATATGCCGGGACTTGATCCCCAAATTGTGATGCATAGGCTTAACATCTTACCTGATGCCAAGCCTATAAAGCAACAACAACGACGTTTTCGTCCCGACATCATGAACGCTATCGATCAGGAAGTAGACAAACTCCTGACCAGCGGGTTCATCCGGGAGGAACAACATCCGGATTGGGTGGCCAACGTCGTCCCAATCACCAAGAAGAACGGAAAGATACGGGTGTGTATCGACTTCAGGGATCTCAACACTGCTTGCCCGAAGGACGAGTTCCCGCTTCCAATCACCGACGTGATGATCGATAACACATGTGGCTTCGAACGCATGTCCTTTATGGACGGGTATTCGGGCTACAACCAGATCAAGATGTTTCCCGATGACGTAAAACACATGTCATTCAGGACTCCGAAGGGGGTTTTCTGCTACACAGTGATGCCTTTCGGCTTGAAGAACGCTGGTGCAATATACCAGCGAGCTATGAGCACCATCTTTCGTCGGCATCTTCGCAAGACGGACGAATGCTATGTTGATGACAACGCAGTCAAGAGCCGCCTTAAAGGAGATCACCTACGAGTCCTTAAGACAGTCTTCGATCTCATGCGAGCGCATCAACTCAAGATGAACCCCGCTAAATCCTTCCTTGGAATTTCTAGCGGAAAGTTCTTGGGCTTCATTATCACGGCAAAAGGCATTCATGTCGATCCCGAGAAGACTAAAGCCATCCTTGACAAGGACCCTCCGAAGAACCTCCGAGAACTTTGAGGCCTGCAGGGACGTCTGGCATACATCCGGAGGTTTATAGCAAATCTTTCCGGGAAATGTCAACCCTTCACCCAGCTCATGAAGAAGGGAGTCTCTTACGTCTGGACAGAGGTATGCCAAAAAGCTTTCGACGACATCAAGGCTTACTTGACGAGCCCGCCAGTCCTGGTGGCACCCGTCGCCGGCAAACCATTTCTCCTCTACATCCGTGCCATGGATCATTCCCTCGGCGCTCTGTTTGCTCAGAATAGCGACACAGGCTATGAGCAAGCTATCTACTACCGCAGTAGAACACTGATCGGGGCTGAACACCGGTACAACCCCGTTGAAAAAGAGTGTTTGGCTTTGGTATTTGCTATCCAGAAGACTCGACATTATGTCTCAGGCCAGACGATTCATGTCATCTCCCGAGTCAATCCACTCAGAGTTCTCATGACGAAGCCAGGCTCATTAAACTCCCGGCTAGCTACGTGGGCGATCCTACTAACACTATACAACATGGTGTTCGTTCCACAAAAAGCCGTCAAGGGTCAGGCTCTGGCCGACTTTTTAGCTGTACACCCCATCCCGGAGTCTTCCAGACTCTATGAAGACATCCCGGATGAGGTCCAAGAATCAAATGTCACCGAAGAAAGCTCCGTCTGGCGGATGTTTTTCGATGGTATGTCAAGAACAGGCCCCAAAGGCCAAATCATCGCAGGAGCGGGGGTAGTCCTAGTCTCCCCTGATCAGCTGGTCATACAGCATGCCTACTCCCTTTCAAGGCCGTGCTCCAACAATGTTGTCGAGTACAATGCTCTCATCATGGGACTCCAGCTGGCGCAACAGCTGGGAGTGGATCATCTGGAAGCCTACGGCGACTCAAAACTCGTCGTTAACCAGGTCAGAGGGCAATACGAAGTTCGTCATAAAGATCTGGTTCCTTACCACGAGGTTGCATTGAACATCATTTCAACCTTCACCAAGTTCTTTATCGAACATGTACCTCATCTACAAAATCTGGAGGCTGACGCTCTAGCTGGCCTCGCAGCTTCATTGGCAGCACCCCTCGGGACTCGACACTACGTAACGGTAGTTGGTCGAGACTTGGTCTGTCCTAAGAACAACCTATGCTCACAAATTGCCCATGCTGCGTTAACAAGTGCTGGTATTAATGTCCGAGACTGGAGATTCCCGTTCATCGACTTTGCTATCTACGGAATTCTCCCGGAGGACCCAAAAGAAGCCGTCTCAGTCAGGAGGCGCTTCCTTCGATTCTACTACGATACAGCTACTAAAATGCTGTACCGACGCACCTACGATGGACTTCTCCTTCTATGTTTATCCAACGAAGAAGCAGCCGAAGCCCTTCGAGAAGCTCACGATGGAACCTGCGGGGCTCATCAACCTGGTCCTAAGTTGCAGGATCGACTGTGACGCATGGGCTACTACTAGCCGACCATGGCAGCCGATGCTGTCGACTACGCTAAAAAGTGCCATGCGTGCCAGTTTCACGCTGACTTCATCTATACACCGTCAGAACTACTACATCCTACGGTCGCCTCCTGGCCCTTCGAAGCCTAGGGCATGGACATTGTAGGACCAATCATCCCTCTGTCATCGAGGGGACACCGCTTCATCCTAGCCATCATCGACTACTTCTCCAAATGGGCAGAAGCAGTTCCACTGGCGAAAGTGAAGAGCTCTAGGGTGATCAGCTTCATTAAGCACCATGTCATCTACCGTTTCGGGGTACCTCGGAGGATTATCCACGATAACGGTCCTCAGTTCATCAGTCTTGTTTTCAGCAGATTCTGTGACAAGAATCGCATTCAAAATGTGGCATCAACCGCCTACAATCCGACAGCAAACGGATTGGCTGAGGCGTTTAACAAGACTATCGTCAGGCTACTCAAAAAGGTCGTATCATCCAACAAACGCGACTGGGACGAAAAGCTCGGTGAATGCCTTTGGGCCTACCGTACAACGGTACGGTCTCCGACGGGTAACACACCATTCTCCCTGGTCTACGGAAGCGAAGCGGTACTGCCTCTTGAAATCCAGATACTCTCACTCCGTGTAGCAATCACGAATCAACTCACAGAAGAGGACAATCAACGTCACCGTCTGCGAGAATTGGAGGCGCTTGACGAAAAGTGTCTCCTAGCTCAACAACGCATCGAACTCTATCAGGCCCGTATATCACAGGCTTTCAACAAAAAGGTCAAGCAGAGGACTTTCCAAGTAGGCGACCTGGTTCTGGCAGTCAGAAGGACGATGGTGTTGACTCACAAGACACCAGGAAAGTTCGAGCCCAAGTGGGAAGGACCTTTCATCATAGAGACGGTATACTCAAACGGTGTCTACCTTCTCGCCAAATCCAATGGAGACTTATTCATGATGCCCATCAACGGCAAGTTCTTAAAGAAGTACTACTCTTGACATCCTTTAGGCTTGTACTTCTATCTCCATCCAACAAGGGAGTCTCTGGACCCAATCATCAGGGCCCACGTACACCTCCCGCAAAATCTTACGCTTCTGGAACCCAGTTGTTCCGTAGCGTTCTATTTTCCAGTAGAGAGACAACCACGTCCACATTACCTCTGAGTTGTTCCCCTACACCCTACAAAGCATAATCTTACACTCCGTAAGATGACGCTACCCACCATGTTTATCACGTCCACATTACCTCTGAGTAAACATCCCGTACAGACAACCCCTACATTGTCGTACATTGATCGCAGAACTTCCACGTCCACATTACCTCTGAGTAGTTCCGCGTATCCCCAGAGTCATTCCTACCACGTCCATAACACCTCTGAGTAGGAAGATTCTATCATTTGAATCCCATATTTTCCACGTCCACATCACCTCTGAGCAAACATGTCGGTTCTCTCGAACTTATTATCTGTACCTAAAAACCAAGGTGCGCAAAAGATAATAGGTCAACACAAATCATCAAGTTCATGACAGAAAAAATGAACACACCACAAAAACTCTCTATTCTTTATTCAAAAAAAATAAAGGATTACACCCCTAGCAAGAGTTGCAAATTACAAAAAGAAGAGATTACAATCCCTAAACATCCCCGGGGTTGGCCGAAAGCTCTTCAATCCGATGCTTCAAGCCTGCTGTCCGTGTCACGACCCGCTCCCGAATAATCGGATACGAGTCGGACATGCCCAGCCTTCATTGTTAGACACAATAAAGTAAGCTGTACCAAACTAGGAAAACTAATCAGATAACATGAAAGTATAGAATCACAGCATCTATATAATATGTCCCAACCAGAAAAGAGATACAATATCTGAATTTATTACAATTCAACTATAAGAGTCTGCTAGTCTCAATACATGGAAAGATAAATGGAAAACTAAATGAAACTGGGCCTCTGCAGCCTCTAGGTCACAAGCAGCTCCAGCTGGCTCAGTAGGGAAGGCAGTATCCTGTCCATAGTATGTGTCACACAAAGCCTCCATCTCACCTATCATAACATATCCAGTCAGGAGCGGAGCAAGTACAATTCTAGGTAATGAACAAGACATCATGATATAAAAGTACAAGGGAACATGGAAAGTACAGGAAGAAAAGGTGAATAAGTACATAAAAGAACAGTGTAAAGTACATGAAAGAACATGAATGTAAGAACATGAAAGAACATGATATGTAAGCACCTGAAAGAACATGATATCACAGGAAATAAGTACAAGGTAATCTCCTGAACATGTGTGTACTACATTTGAAATATAACTAAATATGTGACCGGCTAGGGTAAGCACCTGAAAGCACCTGAAAGCACATGAATGGTGACTTAGGACCCGCGTGCACGATGCGGGGTCTAAGCTAAAACACACCTGAGTTGTTACTTGGGATTGGTCACATAGATAGTATATTTTCCCTCCCCAGATACAAGTAATAAGCACAAGAGAACAAGAGCACCAGAAAGAACATGTCGTGTTGCAATTGTGTCACTCAAGGAAGTACAGGAAAGATAATGTAAAGTACAAAACCGTAGAGTGTACTTGCCTTGCTCCAGTAAAGTACGAGTAGGTAATAGAGCTAAGTATCCTCCTGTCATGATAATGATGTGTACAAGTTGGTTAATACACAGCTAAATTAAAAGGGTCTTATCAAGTGTTTCTATTCACAATTTTATTTCTATTTATAGACCTTAATTTCTATGGTTCTGTAGAGTATCAAAATAATACTTACTATCCAGGCCTATCAAGAAGTTTAAATAACTAACACATGATATAATTATTGCAAAATTTAGCATTTAGACAAATACAAAAGTTAAGGTTAAACCTATTATTATATGTCAAGCCTTAATAAAACTCCTAGGTGAAAGTGAACAAAAGTTTAACTCAAGAGGTGAATGGAGATTTCTTAGAAAGTGAAGATTTCTAGTTTAGAACCTAAGCTTAACAGGAACCTTACTTTTGATTCTGCTAACAGTCCACACAACTAAAATGCATTAACACCCTCCAACATCTATTCCAGTCTGAACCAGTAAGGTAATAATCCCCTGCCAACAGGTTGTAACCCTCCCTGAACCACAGGCCATCTTCCTGAGTTATGCAGGAAAGTCTTCCTGAGCTACTGGAATCACACAAGGTCCCCTATGTATATTTGACAGTTTAACAAATACAAGGTATGCTACTACATATTGGTTAAAACCAGTCAAAGATCTCATCTACTGCCTACTGCTGAAACTTAGAATTTAATGTCCTGTGGGAAAAGTCATACACAAAAGTGGTTGACTCCATAACAACCACCAATTCTCTGATAATACTGCAACTTAAATAGGTTCAATCTGGAACATACAGTGGTCAGAACACTCCCAACTTCATGAAGAGGGTCTGGATATAACACTCTTAAAGTCCAGTCTCCAGATATTGCTTCCTGGCAATAATCAGGAAAACATGATGCTGCAAAAATATGCTCCTAATCTCCCAGTCTAACAGGATAGGCCAATTACTGGGAATGATTCCATAATCACTCTAGGTGATGTTCATCATCAAAATTTGTTAACAGACTCCTGAATCAGGACAGTCACTATTTCCAGGTAAATCTAACCTGTGCATATAAGATTCCCAACTTCATAATATAAATTCAGGGTATAATTACAGTCAGAGTTGAACCATAAATGATTACTCTAACCTGAACTTGGCCTCACTCTTAACCTTCAAAAATTGAATAAAGCAACTCAAGAATTCCCATAGGATTAGGAAAACATCCACAGCTATTGTTTAGACAGTTAACACATGCTTCACAGAATCAAATATGACCTGAATTTCATTAAGGCTTCTCAACCTGCTTGTATTAATATGGTTCACCTGAGACTCAAATCTCAGATCAAATGAGACCATCAAATCTCAGGTTCAATTCTCAGGAATTATGCTGACAGGAAGTTTCCAAATGTAGCATGCCAAATAGGAACCATTCTCAATCATATGCATGGTAAATCAATGCTTAAGAAAGTTATAAAGCAACCTCAGATTTCAACTAGCTTGAAATCATCATAGGTTGTTTGAAATTGGCCTCAACAATTCCCAACCTGATGTGAACCCAACCAAGTATCCCCAAGGGACTGAGACTGACCCTTCAGTCATCACCAAGCCATAAATACCAAGTTTTTGTCCCAATGGCTGCTAGGTAGCCACTGAGGAAATCCCCAGGTTCATCCCATTGGCACTCGATTCCACTGAATCAACATAAAAATTAGAAATGCCAACTGAAAAGAGTGGCTCAGTCACAGCCTCAAGTCCACACTACCCAGACAGTGATGGAGCCACTGATAATACACACATTAGAGCAGGATATGGCTGAACCATATTGCACATTCCCAGGAACACAGGGAATTATGTGCTGCATAAAATAGGTTCAGGAATAGATCATAATGCCACAATGAACTCGGTTCATCATTGATCCACAAAGCCAAAATAAATCAGTTCAAACACTGAACCACAATGCCAAAATAATCAGTTCAAACACTGAACCACAATGCCAAAATAATCAGTTCAAACACTGAACCATGATGCCAAAATAATCAGTTCAAACACTGAACCATGATGCTTGTGATATATCCCAGGTTCATCAAAGAATCATGATGCCTGCAATATATCTCAGGCTCATCAATGAATTATGATGCCTGCAGCATTACATTCGAACCCAAATCACCACACGAGTTACTAAATAACATAGGAAGACAAATTAATTTGCAAGAAGAAATTATAGCTACCTGATTGTGTTCTGAAGAACTGTTGATTCAAGGATTGGACACAATCTCTGCTACTCAAGAATTAGTCCAATTACTGCTCAGGCATTAAAACAAACACATGGGACACGAATCAATAGGGTGCACTGTGCGATTAGGAACCTGACCAGAGAAAATATAAATGTTCTTTAAAATCACCTGATATAATTTCCAGATCCAATCCCAAGCTAAATCCAAGAACAACGATCCATTGATCTAACACGCAAAGGTTCTAGAAAAACCACAGTTGAAATCAAACGATTCTAAATTCGAGATTTAAAACATTTGGTTGAAAACTCACCAATAGATCTCGTTCTTGATTGAGGGAAGAACGATCGATCACAATTGACTCCCCTACAATGGTCGACCAATTAAGGGAAGAAATTTAGGATTTGGAAACACAATATCAAGTTGATCAGAAACCAAATACTCACTGGAATTTAGCTTGTTCCGACAAGAGCTCGATCGTTGAGGAGAAGAATTGCCATGGCTGCCATTGCCATTGCTCCCAGGAGTCGAAGAACCAATGAAGAGGATGGGTTGAGGAAATGAATGAAGGATTGTTCCACAATAGAGAGGAGAGGAGTCCTTAAATAGCCAGCTAGTGGCGTGGGAACGAGGCCACCTTGCGCGGGAAATCCCTCTGACAGGTTGTTAGAAGAGAGAGAGAGAGAGCACATGGCCGTTGCAATTTGAAAACTTCTCCAGAAACTCTTTAGAAGAGTAAGGAAGAACCAAACTTGAATGAGTTTTTAAAAGAACAAAGGAATTGGGCTGCTGGTAGCTTGGCCCAATAATGGGTTTGAGAATTAAGCCCAAAGGAAAATTAACCAGATGAAAATAAAAATATAAATCCACTTATGCTAAAATATGTAAAATATATTCCTAATCCTTTATTCAATTACAAAAATTAAATTCTACCGTATTTCAAGAAGGTGGAGTTACAGTCCGAGTCTCTACGGTTGCCAGGACCCGGAGTTCGGCTTCTTGGCGCATCGTTTCTATGGCCTCAGGAGAAGTGTCGTCCTCATGCTTCTCGTCCAACTGTTGCCGCTGCTGAGCCAGAATAAGAGCCCGGCGCGTGAAAGCTGCTTCCTCCTCCTTAGATGCTACATGTTCAGCCTGGCTCATTCAGTATCTAATAGGAGTTGGGTCCGCTGGTCTTCAAGGAGGCGAATCTTGGCATCAACCTCCGTTATACTAGCCTCCAACGCGGCCCGCAACTCCACCTTCTCCAGCGTGGACTGAGATAGCCTCTCCACCGCAGCCTCAGTTTCAGCCACCTCGCGTTCCCAGACACCCACGGTAGCTTGATAAGAGGACTCAATCTCAGCAATCAGCTTCTTCTTTTCCGCATCTATCAGGGTGGAGAGATCATTTCGCTGGATACGTTGAAACTCGAAAAGCAGCTGGTCCAGCTCAGTCACCGAGGCCTCCAAAATCTCGGCCATATGATCATGGCCCTAGTGGAGACGTATCAGACCGATATGTGGAAGCGCCATGGACTTTGCCATCGTAAAACTTCCATTAGCATTCATCACTGTCGATACACCCTTCTGCAGCATCTTGTACACTACCTCAACGATGAATTTTATATACTCATCCGCATCCGCCAGCACTTGTGGTGTCATGGCAGGAGTTGGAGGAGCTGCCCTGGATGGCGGACCTGAAGAAGACCCGCTGACCTCAATCTGCGAGGCTTGAACGTCGACCTCAGCAGATAATCCCACACCAGGAACTTGAATTCCGCTACCAGCGCCAGATGCCAAGAGAGCAGAAGGAGTTGGGTGGGGTGTCGATATCGTCCCCCAAGTCGAAGAAGCAACTGAGGGTTCTTGCACCAGCAAGCCCTTGCCCTTTCCCGCCTCAATGGGACTATCAACATCCGGAGTTGCCTCTTCCACTACCGAGGCGCGATCTGTAACCAGCGCGGAGCCTTCCTCTGGCAAGCTAACTGGATCAGCTCCCATTTCTTGGCGGGGCACGTCTTCTGGGGTCGGGCTCGGCAGACGAGTCTCCCCCTCATCATCGAATCCCTCCACGGGGACCAAATCTGCCGCCACCTCCCGGTCGGCAGCCACCTCAGCCTCCATTACTGAGCCTGGGGTAGGGATCGGCAACGCTACAGCCGACCTCCCCACATCATGACAAGGAGAGGAATCAACCCTCTCCTCTGTTGCAGTCACGTCTGTTGCCTCTGCAACAGAATTACACATCTCTGGAGAAACGTCGTTCGAAGACGACGAACTCTACTCCACTTCTTTATCTGGAAGCTCCGTGTCTGCTGGGCCCTCAACGTCCAAGGCTCCCACGGCGGCTTGCACCACTCCGGGAACTGCTTCAACCTCAGCTTCCCTTCCTACATAATCTGGAGATACTGGAGTCTCCACAACAACGACATCGTCTGGGTTCTCCTCCTCGGGAGACATCATGATCGGTGGAACACGCTCTTCCGATGAGTCCGCCACCTCCTTTGGTCTGCTGCCACTAGATTTTGGAGTATGGGTTCTCCCCTTTAGCGGCTCCTACAAAAAGAAAGCATAGGTCACCAGAAATGTTGAACCTAAACAGACTATATGGGACATCCTTACCTCCGCAGGTGCCGAATCCGATGACACTGTCGGTGACAATGCCTTCTTCCGCCTCTTTGGCGTGGAAGAGCCAGCCTCTGTATCAGCACGTCTTTTCGGTTGATCGACCGAAGGCTCTCCCGGACCCCCTGTGGATACGACGGGAGTACCTCGGTAACCCACCTCTGGCGGACGGTACGATCGAGCCTTTGCAAATATGTTCCCGGTCACCGCTAACTGAGTGCCGGCAATGAGACTGGTCTCCCTATCATATCCGGAGGGCACGTCATTCATAACATAATAAAATTTGGCAGCCAAGAAAAGAATCGGCAACCGCAGATTCTGGACGGGCAGCGTAAAGCGAGCTCCGGTGCATCCGGCATTGTGGTAATGCCAAGCTCGTGTACCATCCAACAGACTTCCAGTATACCCCAGGTTGTTACTGGGGTTGTCCAACATCAACTGAGCGTAGCCGAATTGTCGTGCAAAACGGCTCGGCAAATACGGTTCCAGGTAAAACTGGTTCCTATTTCGGTACACCAGATGGGACGACCGGATACTTTACAACCAGCAGAATTCCCATGGAGGCAGAGTGGTGGCATCTTCACCCGAATCCACTAAGTCTTCGTTGGCCTCAAAACCTGAAAAGACAGGACCAACTTTGGTGATCTTCCACCCTTGAAGGTGAGATAAAACTTTCCTGCAAACAGGAACACCGGCATACAACTAGCTCCTCTGGTGGAAACGACGGAGGAATGCATCCCCGACCCTGTGGTCTTCTTCCGAGCCCGGACTCATCACATTGGGATGGTGTAAAATTAACCACCCCATCAGATAATGAAACGGCAGTTCAGCACGGGGAAAGTTGTCATTCCTACCTCGTTCATGAACCATATTTCCTGCAAATTCTCGTAAAACTCGCAGCAGGTTGCACACCATGGCGGGAAGCAAAGCCAGGCGTCGGCCAAAAACCAACTTCACAGCTGGCAGGATTAGATTTCGGGTCACCCTCTCCACAGAGCCTGACCCGCCCGAGAAGACATAATCCCGAAGCCAAATCATCAGATACGCAGCTAACACTGCTTTTGACGACATCCGATGAGTAAGGTGCCAGAAACAGCAATAGGAGCGCTCATCCGACTGCCGGTCCTCATTTTCTCGGGGATTCTTCTCACCTAACCTGCTCATTTCGGAGAGCACCACGCTACGGGAAAGCGCTGGCGGGGTAGCAAACTGAGAGGGATCCTCCTTGTCTTGCTTAAAGACGTAATCTCTCCAAGCGGTCACATGAGGCTGTGACCCGCCCTTATCCCTCTTCTGCATATAATAATGATGACTCGCTACTTCCTTGAAGATGGCCATCATCTCTCCGGCTTTGGCCCCCAGGACTTGGAACTCCTCGTTGGTCGGGAAATATTCCTCATAAGGCTCTGATCCCCAAGGAAGCTTTGACACTTCGTACATTTCATGAAGTGCGAGTCCCAGCTCCCCCACCGGGGTGAAGAAAGTCCCGGTCTAGGTGTTAAACATCTCCAGAAGCGCGAGAAACATATGCCGGTTGATGTCAACACCTGCCTGAGTAGCACGGATCGCGGCAGTCAACCCCATCTCTTGGAGTTCGGTTTGAAACCGCGACAGAATCCAGAGTCTCAGCTTGTCCCATTTGGCAACGTAATGACACCAACCCTCTACCCGAAATTTACCTTTCGGGTACGATCGCTCCATCAACAGCATGCGATTGGCAAAAGTCGAAGCATCGAAAGCAAATGTATTGATGGGAACATCACTGTAAATGCTCCCAGGACGTAAAGTCCGCCAGGTGAAAGAAGGCCCAGACCGCACAGCAGCCAAAGTATCCCTTTGGTCGGAGGTAGAGTCGATCTTGATGATGCCTGCCACCACTCCCCCCTGAGATGGGGTTAGCTCCCAAGACATCCTTCTCTTGGAAGCAAGACGACAGAAAGCCGACAAAGGCCATTGACGCTTAAGTTGTCTTACAGTCATATGCACTCCCCTCGCTGTAAAGAACCAATCTTCCTTGACCTTCAACACCTTTGTTTCAATAGAAGTAAGGCGGTCCCTGAACAGGAACTCAGGCTTCAAAAAAGTCACATTATCAGAAGTGGCGGATTTCAAAATGCCACGCTCCATCATCCGTTTGAGGAACCCATGCGGTTGTTCTCGGATTTGAGTCATCCTTTCGGGATGCTGATCCAGCATAATGGCAGCTTGGGCAGGGTTTATCACCTCCTCATCATAATCCACCCCCATCTGACAGAGGGCGGCGTCCAGAAGCACTTCATTCAAGAGCGGGACGGTCATCGACACTGGCAAAGATTCAGAGGTGTTAAAAACAATAAGAGAATCTGAGCAACGTTCTCATCAAAAGCACATAAGGCCCAGGCGCATCTGAAAAGAAGCTTCGGCGCATCATCAGGGTCTAGACCCATGCGCGTCAGCAGTGAAGCTTCGGCGCATCATCAGGGTTTAAACCCATGCGCATCAGCAGTGGAGCTTCGGCGCATCATCAGGGTTTAAACCCATACGCGTCAGCAGTGGAGCTTCGGCGCATCATCAGGGTTTAAACCCATGCGCGTTAGCAGCGGAGCTTCGGCGCATCATCAGGGTTTTAACCCATACGCGTCGACAGAAAAACCTCAGCACATCATCAGGACTCAAAGTCCATGCGCGTCGGCGTATGTGAGTTCTAAAAAATGGTACAGAAAGATATCGTAAAGGTGAAACCCATCAATCACCGTCGGCCGAACGTCGACAGGCGAACGGGGGATATCACCCGCGGCAGCCTCTGCAGGCTCTTTCCCTTTGACTCGTCCCTTGCCAGCACCGCCGCGAGGAGTTTTGGAAGCCATTTCTCGCAAGAAGGAAGTTAGGGTTTTTCAAAAAAAAAAACTCTAAAAGAAGAAAGCCAAGAGAGGAAGAACTCTCTCTTTTTCCCCATCTCATGCCTATTCATAGGCTCAGTCGCACGCGTGAACCGATGAAGTGTGACCTCAGCCGTCGCTTCGGGTTCTGTGAAGAGATAACTGCAGATAAATCCAAAAAGATCATCATTAATCTTCTTGGTTATCGAAGCGTCATCATTTGCATTTACTGTGAGGAGCATGCGCCCCATCACTGATGCACGGAGTGATCATGCGCCCGTACAGTCATGCGCCCTGTAGAAGATACCACCATGCTTCTTATTCAAAGTATTCCAAAACTTGGCAAAAAGTTTTGAAAACTTTGAAGGGGGTCTTATAGAAGCATAGAATTTCAGGACCAGAAATCCTATGCGCCAAACATTACATGCGCCAGAAAGTTCAGAGGAAGTACTTGGCACAGCAAAGCAAAAATATAGACATTAAAAAAAGATTTTTATTTCATATAAAAGTCTATTACATGTCTTAAAAAGAGCTGTACAAAGGAGGATTTCTACAAAGAAAAGACACTAAGTCTACAGCTAGGTGCAGCAACCACCATGCGCTCTCAAACAGGCACATCTCGCCATGCACCCTCAGCCAGGCGCATCCCTTCAGCAGCTCAGTTATGTGCATCCCTTCAGCAGCTCAGTTATGTGCCGCCCTTCCATCCAGGCGCATCATAAAGTGTCAGCATATGCGCCATCAAATGCTTCGAGTAATGAAGCATTTATTGAACAGAACGAGGGTGGCAATCAACCCTCTAGCTGGAGGAAGATCTCCCCAAACCAAAGAAGAGGAGAGCACCGCAAATCAACCGATGGCCAGGGGAGGCTTCGAAAGAGCCTCCAAAGATCAAGGAAGACCGCAATCGAAACCGCGGCTAAAGGAGCAGCTTTCAAAGAAAGAGCCTCCAAAGCCGCAGCACCGCAATTCAGATCTGCGGCTCTTCCAGCATAACGGAGACGAGGCTCGAGCATCCCGATCTTTGGATGCAACAGGCACCTTTCGCCTGCCTCAGAAGCCCTCGACTTCGACTTTTAGATGTAACAGTCACCTTTAAGTGCATCAATGAAGACAATGCGTCGCATCTTCACCCTCGGGAGCATCTCATTAACAGAATGTGCTCGAGTAAACAAGTTCATTTCGGGAGGACGTGAGAGAATGAGAAGCAAACCCTCTCCATGCCACTATTTATAGGCCGGGCAAATCAAACCCATGCGCCAAATGGCTGGCTCTCCGAATCCCGTGCAATGAATTTGCATTTAATGGTGATGAACCTGACGCTTCGAATTCAGCCGAGTCAAAAACGGCGATTTAAAGCACTCGAAGAACGTAACAGTCGCACAAAAAGACGTGTCATACGGAGTGGATGTGCCGGTCAGACCGCACATCACATAGACGTGCCCCTCAGCACCAAGCGCTTCACAAGCATGCGCCCCCATGTGGCCCCATACGCCTAGTGGAACGCCGATCGATGTGCCCGCTCAGCAAACCCATCACCTGTCAAAGAACATTAAAATGACAAAGTCTGACAGAGTTGGCAGCACGTCCCCCGAAGACTGCAGTTGACAGCTTTTTCAGAAAACGAAGCGTCACCAACGTCAGCACCATCATTATTCCCCTCCGGCGGTTACGAGCCACGTGGCCGCCCAACCATTTCGTATGCACCTCCGCTGCCATGTGCCCAAATCCTTGCATGCGCTTCAAAAGCCATGCGCCTCAGACTTTTCTCTGATCCCTAAAGACAGAAGTAAAGTCACTACTGAAGCCCCGTATGCGCCTCAAAAGCCATGCGCCCCGAATGGTTTGTGACTCCTAAAGGTTACGAGCCAAAGTCTCCTCATGCGTCCAATCTCAGGCGCATCCTACCAGATCATTCCCCACCAAATCTGAGATCTTCGAGCCATGGACCGACGACACGCGTCCTTTGACTTGATTCAGCCTATGAAGGGGTACTAATCACCCGAGATATCCGCAACAGAAAGATCCTCTCCCTTGCTACGTGCCAGCCCACAACAGCAGCAAGAAGGATTCAACTCCTTAATCAAAGCGCATCATCCATGCGCCTCCATCAGCAATCACCATGTGGCTTCCCTACGTATAGGCGCATCCTATATATGCGCGCATGAGCAGCCAGCCTGCAGACTATAAATAGAAGGATCATCTCCTTCTTTCACACACACACACACACACAGAGACACACAGACAGAGACGTCGTGCAATCATCAGCAGCATATAGAGAGAGGCAGATACAGACACTCAATGTCTTCTTCCTCTCCGTAAGCTCCTGCACCTAGAGCAACCCAGATCTTCAGAGAACCGAGAACCGTCGTCAGATCGTCAACGGAGTCAACGCATTACCACTCGCTCCATCGGCACAATGGACCCAGATTAAACAAAAGTGTACTCCTAGGACTACGTCTAAGTCCTACATTGTAACACTGTTCTGTTTGTATTAAAATTACATCAAAAGATTTTAATGGCAAACAGGCACTATCGGTGCCCCTGATCCAGCCCCTCCGCACCCCTCCCCCCCCTACACCACCCCTAACCCTAACCCGAACTCTATCCCTAACCCTCCCCCACCAGCCCCCCTCCCCTCCTCAGTCCCCCCAACCCCTACACCACCCCTAATCCTAACCCGAACCCTATCCCCAACCCCTCTCCCACCATCCCCCCTTCCCTCCCAAGCCCCCCTCTCCCCCCCCCGCCCTCACCCCCCAGCCGCCCTCACCCCCCCGCCCCTCACCCTCCAACCCGAACCCTAACCCTCTCCTTCCCCTAGCCCCCCTCCTCACCCCCAGCCGCCCTCACCCCCCCTGCCCTACCCCCCAGCCACCCCCCAACCATTCCTCACCCCCAACTACCTGCACCTCCTGCCCCTTCCCCCGAGCCACCAGCACCCCTCCAACCACTAACAACAAATAGAGAGAGAGAGAGGGAGTCACGTACCAGAGGAGAGTCGCCGAAGAGAGTGAATTCGCCGGAGAGAGTGAGAGCGAGAGCGAGAGCGCCGGTGAGAGAGAGAGCGAGAGCGCCGGTGAGAGCGAGAGCGCGAGCGCCGGAGAAAGAGAGTGAGAGAGTAAAATGGATGGGAGGAAATGAATCGGGGGGAATTTAATTTAGTTAGAAATTTAGCGACGTTATTATTAACATCGCTAAATTAGTCGCAATTAGCGACGTTGTAGCGACGTTTCACGACGACTAGCTCACGTAACTAGTATACGTCGTTGTCACGTCACTATTTGCGTCGCTAGTAGCGACTGTTACCGACGTTTAGTTTATACGTCGCTAATGTCCACTATTTAGCGACGTATTTGTAATGTCGCTAAATTTATGTCGCCAATTACGCAGATTTTAGTAGTGGAATGATTTTCAGGATTGAGTGGATGGATCGATAGGTGGAGTTGGATTCACTATCACGAGGCTTGGCTGAAATGCATATATTTTGGGGATGCCTGGAATATGTGTATGATCCAACCAAGTGATACATTGAATTCAAGTGAGACTTGAAGAATAGAAAAGTGTCGAGAATTTTGAAATCGTATTGAAGGAAAGATTGAGAGTAGCACGAGCGTGGCTCGGATTTGGGAAATACATAGGAGAAATGTGTGCGAGAGTCGTTTCGAGTGATGAGTCGATGAGTAAGTACTCAGTTAGTTTCGAGGACAAAACTTTTTCTGAGTGGTGTATGATGTAGTGCCCCTTCCCGCTCAGTCAATCGGAGGAATAGGAACGCCAACGGCATTCGGACTTAGCCTTACAAACAGCTGCTCGAAGACATCGTTCGGTCGAGGCGACCGCTCGCTCAGGTGGGGTAGTTTCGGTAAACTTGCCTCATCTTAGCCTTCACATAATAAATTGTATGTTTTTAACTTGCACATGTAGGCTTGATAATAAAAGAGACGAATCCACACAGATAAGGAAATAATCCCGACGGGTCGAACTGAGTTAGAATATGGAAAGGTCCAACGGTCGGCTTAGAGTTGGTGCACGACGTGCTTTGAAAATGACACTCGATCCTTCGTCCCGTGGCTTGGGAGTAGAAAAGTTGGTTGAGTAGGCGAAGTTATGAACGTAGCCTAAGTCTTAGGCGTCGCCCGCATGAATGCTTCATAAAGCATGCACGGTCCTATCGTCCAAGGCTTGGCACAGCCTTGGCTTGCCCCATGAGTTGTGTTGCGTTGCACGGCTTATGATATAAGTCTAGGCACCCAAATGACTTGTTCGTTCAGAAGTCGAACGCATGCGCGACACATTTTCGCAATACAAGGCTTGACGCAGCCTTTGCTCGTCGAGTTGTTGTGCGTTTAAGTCAGGCAAGTTATGTTAGGCTATTGAAGTGGTAGCAAGCACGGTCCTACGAGTTCTACGGTTGGGTATAACCACATAGTCTTACGGTCTCAAGGCCCATCATATAAAGTATGACTTGGGAGATAGCATCGCATAGATCGGAAGTCGGTTTGAGGCACGATGTACGGACTTAGTGTTTAAGGCATGAACCACAGTTGATTAATAAGTTTTGAAGAAAGGACTATCAAATAGGCATTCATGAGTGAATGAAAAGATATAGTAACATGGAAAGAATGATCGCAACCGTGGGTCGTCGAGGGGTCTCAAATGATAGAAGTTGTGATATTGGTTTTGAAAGAGATGGTATCATTGAAAGAGGAATGACTGTGTGAGACGTCAGTTTGTGTCGAGTCTTGCATGGTCATTGGACAACTTATCGACAAGGAGGAGTTTCTACGAGCGGCAACCCTGGGCGCCATGGGACCGCGTCGTTCCGAAGGGAAACAGGTATAGCCGTAGCTGGACGAACCGCTCGGGTTATTCGGAAACTTCAACGGGGCTAGCTACTTGCGTTGAAAGGGTCGTCGAATAGCAAGGCTATAGTCCAGGATAGCTTGTGATGTTAGTGACCAATTCATATAGATGGGTCGGCACGGGCGACAATCCGCGTGTGTGCCTTAGATTGAGTCAGTTGAATGTGTGTACAGTTAGAACACAATGTTAGGCCTAAGATTTGGCCGCAGTGTAGACACCGTGCTTCGGCACGAGATGTGGCATCGAGTCCTATGTTGTTGGCATATAAGTTGTATAGTTATGGTTTGAGTTGTCATGAGTTTAAGTCAGGAGATGCCGCAAGGCAAAGTTGGTCGAGTGACACTTAGTCCACAAGTTGGATGGGTCAGTTGATAATTTAGTAGCAAAGGGCCGCGAGGCGACGATATGATCGAGTCTCATTGAGTTGCGAGACACGGCCTCAGCAAGGGTTCATAGTATGGTCACACGAAAATAGAGCCTCATCGCGTAGTTGCGTCTCTGATTTTAAGCCGTAAGGCAAACACGACTCGATAGGTTAACGTTGTTGGCACGAGAAGGGTCTTGAGACAAGGTATGAGTTAACGTTGCAAGAACGAGATGGTCTAGAGACACAAATAGGCCAAGGCGTCGGTCCTAAAACTGATCCTAAGGCAAGAGTAGAAAGACAATCATAAAGGGGACTAAGTTGCACAAAGTAAATCAAACGTGTCGGTTTTGTATGGGTGGACGAGGAGCTCATTCCACCAGTACAGTTGAGTACTGACACCCACATAGTTTTTATGTACAGGTACAGATAGAAGCTCGTGGCACGGAGCTCGCTTGGATGCGTTGAGGCACGGAGTTCCTTGGCGATTCAAAGCGTGCGGCCGTATGGAGTCAAGACTTATACGGAACATAATGTATGAACGTCGCCTTCCAAAGCATCCGCTGGATTAAGACATGTATTGAGAGATGAGAGAGAGCTGAGTGAATTATAATGTGAGCTTGAGTGAGCTTGAGAGACTTGTAATCTTGGCCTTGCGTCCATTGTAACTTTTGTTTCAATATTAATAAAGAGCTTCTTTTGAATAACTTGTGTTTTGTCCTAATTTTTGCTGCTATTATTCAATGTCTCGACATGGGACTTCTGAGCGACGACCCTGTCGTAGCCGCTAAAATTGACCGTTATGGAACCCGCCTTGCACGAGCGCAATCTAGGCTCGTGCGGCATCACGCCTTAGCGAGGACGATCGCTCCTACGGGAGCGGGGCGTGACAATACGCAAGAAATTATTAAACAGTAACAACAATTGCATTACAAGACTACTTTCAGACATTTGGAAGAGTGATTGATGTTACATTAGTACGTGACTAGACTACTGGAGCTTCATCACGTTGGATCGGGTTGACGACCTCGACCAAATCATCCACTAACCAGACTATCCTTGCTGCTTACCCTTGCTATTTGCTTACGGACCTGCCGGATATGGATTGCTATTGCTTACGGACCTGTCGGATATGCGGACCTGCCGGATATGGATTGCTATTGCTTACGGACCTGTCGGATATGGAGTAGGTGGTACTGCTTATGGCCGTTGCTGCTTACGGACCTGTCGGAATGAGGATCAAACAGAACTCCTATAGGTGCTGCTTACGATCTTTTGTTACAATTACAAAACAGGTCAGTTTAATAGGGCAATAATATTTATTTCAATTTAATGTTTAGTTTAGCTCCAATATCTTAATTCTATATATTTCTAACCATAAATTCATCTTCTATCAAAATTAAATTAATTATTATGGAGAGGATAAATTAGACAATTGTATCGAGTTAGACTATTTTTTTATTTTGTTCTCTACTTAATAATTTTTTTCACATTTAATGATCTATATTAAGTTAGAATCTCGATAAGAACATATCGATTGAATGATCTTTATCATGCATATTGAAAAGTTCATATAAATTTTATGAGAATAAGATAGAGTAGAATCTCAATAAGAAAGGGTAGAATCTCAATAACAAAACATATCTTCAAAAATATTTGATTAACTTTTTTTATATAGTTGAATTTAACAGAACAAATGTGGGATAAAAGATAAAAAGATAATTAAAAATTGAGAATCAGAATATTAGAAAATTTTTTGGTTTGATTTTGTTTGGTTGGTTTTTTAGTTTGATTTGGTTTAATCTATTAATTAATTTGTTATTATATATACTATAGATAACAAAATATGTTAGTTAATTTATTTTATATAATAATTATATATTAACTAATGGATTTTGTTATTATCTATATTAGTTAATATACAAATTATTATTATTATTATTATTATTATTATTATTATTATTATTATTATTATTATTATATATATATATATATATATATATATATATATATATATATATATATATATATATATATATATATATATATATAATGTCTCTCTCTCTCTATATATATATAGAGAGAGAGAGAGACATTATATATATATATATATATATATATATATATATATATATATATATATATATATATATATATATATATATATATATATATATATATATTTTTTTTTTTTACTTTTAAAAAAAAAATATATATATATATATATATTTTTTTTTTTTACATTATATATATATATATATATATATATATATATATATATATATATATATATATATATATATATATATATATATTACATATATATATATATATAATGTAATATATATATATATATAATGTAAAATATATATATATATATATATATATATATATATATATATATATATATATAATGTCTCTCTCTCTCTCTCTATATATATAGAGAGAGAGAGAGAGACATTATATATATATATATATATATATATATATATAGAGAGAGAGAGAGAGAGAGAGAGAGAGAGAGAGAGAGACATTATATATATATATATATATATATATATATATATATATATATATATATATATATAAAAATATATATATATATATATATATATAATGTCTCTCTCTCTCTCTCTCTCTCTCTCTCTCTCTCTCTATATATATATATATATATATATATATATATATATATAAAAAATATTATTTTAAATATATATATATATATATATATATATATATATATATAAATATATATATATATATATATATATATATATATATATATTTTTGAAGGAAAGGGTAATTTTATTGCCGAAATATGGCGAAACTGTACAAAGACTATATACAAATTATGAAGGCTCAGCCCTCCAAGCTCCGAATATCTGACTCAATATTATTAATAATCCCACGAGTAGTAGTAGCTACTCCCTCGAATATGCGCCGGTTTCGTTCTTTCCATATATGCCAAACTGCTGACAGTAGCCGAAGACGGCCTCTATTATAAGCATCTGGGCTACGCCTACTCAGTCCTCTGATCTCCTCCACAATTTCCCGGGTGCCTCTACCCTGACCACCGCTTAGACCAAGCTGATTCCGACAGTGTTGCCATACTAATTCAGAAGTAGGGCATTGGAAAAATAGATGGTCTCTATTCTCAATGCCCCCATTGCATAGAACACATGCAACATCATTCGCAAGTATTCCAAACCTGTTGAGTCTCTCCTTGGTGAATAACCGATCTCTAATCATTTTGTAGGCACATAGCTTCATCTTCATCGCAGCCTTCTTGTACCAAATGATCTCCGCCCAACTCACTAGTGGTCGATGAGGCCGAATCTGATCGTAGCAAAGTTTGGTAATGAAACCCCCCTCTACCGATCCTTCCCACACCCATTTATCTGCCTCCTCTTCCGGATGTATCTCCATGTTTGTTATAGCAGTAGCTACTCGCTGGCATACCCGCCTATTCTCCAATCTCCAGTTCCCGCTTTCAATGATGACAGCTAACTGCTCGTCTCGTTCGCGCACTTCAAACTCCGGCCACCCCCACCTATCTACAAAGCTGCTATTTTGGAGCCACGGGTCAAACCAGAGGTTTGTGGTTGATCCGTCATGCACTTTTTGAGCGATTCTCGCCTTCAAAAGGGGCCTAGCGCGGAGAATGTTCTTGTATGTTACCGAAAAGTTATTATCAACCTGCTGAATCCAAAAATTAGTACCCCTACAGTACTATTTCTAGTCCATCTCGCCCAAAGAGACTGGCTTCCAAGTAACGTCCAAGCCATCTTTAATAGAGCTACGTTGTTTTCCATAAATAAATTCACTTTATTTATTTTATATCTGAGAAAATTACAACTGTAGGAATCCGATCTAGAAGACGATCGCTTTATCCTTTGGACTATGCGAAGAAGAAAAGCTTTCAAAATTTTGACAGTCGATATCAATGTATCTGTACAATGAATAAAAAAAGAACCCTATTTATAGAGTCAAAACAGTAACTGAAAAGATAACTACCTCACCACTAGTGCATTTGAAAAGTCACGCAGACTCTAAATACACGCAGGGTTAGTGAGTAGTTACTGGACGTGGCCCGTAACTGTTGGACACATGGCATTAGTGCATGGGTCGTGTGCAAGTTACTGGGCACGCGAGAGAGAGATCGGTGGCATGGCTGCCACGTACTCCAGTTGAAATGAAATCCACGCTGTCTTGCTGAAGGCAAAAATCCACGCAGTTTCGTTGACGCAGACTCGTTGAAGGCGAAATCCACGCAAGCTTTGAAGAAGAATACTTCAGAATTTACGCAGGCTTTGAGAAGAATAACTCAAAAATCCATGCAAACTTGAGGAAGGAGAAGGTTCAGAATCCACGCCAACCGCCAGCTGTCTTGATTTGGCACGCTTCGTCTGACACAAAATCTCTGACATTGATTATATTGTCAGCCGCATTAAATGAAGATAAGACCCAAAGTCACGCCAACTTGGTGAAGAGTGAGTCTTGCTAAGGAAGATTTCGAAAATCACGCAAAAGACGGCGATGATCTCTCGAATTCTGTGCATACGTGGCATACGAGGAGACGTTTCTCGACTGCTGTGTTGTCAGTCATTATGATTCTGACATATGGCTGAGCTGTCTCTGCGTGACGTCTAAAGGAGATGGCCAGGAAGAACTTAGCGTATCTTTTGTGCTGCTTCTTGGATCACTCTGCGTGACTTGTTCTGATCAACTTAGCGTGACTTTCATTTTTGAGGCCTACAAAACCCCCTTCAAAGTTTTTCATAAATAAATTCACTTTATTTATTTTGTATCTGAGAAAATTACAACTGTAGGAATCCGATCTAGAAGACGATCGCTTTATCCTTTGGACTATGCGAAGAAGAAAAGCTCTCAAAATTTTGACAGTAGATATCAATGTATCTGTTCAATGAATAAAAAAAAGAACTCTATTTATAGAGTCAAAACAGTAACTGAAAAGATAACTACCTCACCACTAGTGTATTTGAAAAGTCACGCAGACTCTAAATACACGCAGGGTTAGTGAGTAGTTACTGGACGTGGCCCGTAACTGTTGGACACATGGCATTAGTGCATGGGTCGTGTGCAAGTTACTGGGCACGCGAGAGAGAGATCGGTGGCATGGCTGCCACGTACTCCAGTTGAAATGAAATCCACGCTGTCTTGCTGAAGGCAAAATCTACGCAGTTTCGTTGACGCAGACTCGTTGAAGGTGAAATCCACGCAAGCTTTGAAGAAGAATACTTCAGAATTTACGCAGGCTTTGAGAAGAATAACTCAAAAATCCACGCAAACTTGAGGAAGGAGAAGGTTCAGAATCCACGCCAACCGCCAGCTGTCTTGATTTGGCACGCTTCGTCTGACACAAAATCTCTGACATTGATTATATTGTCAGCCGCATTAAATGAAGATAAGACCCAAAGTCACGCCAACTTGGTGAAGAGTGAGTCTTGCTAAGGAAGATTTCGAAAATCACGCAAAAGACGGCGATGATCTCTCGAATTCTGTGCATACGTGGCATACGAGGAGACGTTTCTCGACTGCTGTGTTGTCAGTCATTATGATTCTGACGTATGGCTGAGCTCTCTCTGCGTGACTTCTAAAGGAGATGGCCAGGCAGAACTTAGCGTATCTTTTGTGCTGCTTCTCGGATCACTCTGTGTGACTTGTTCTGATCAACTCAGCGTGACTTTCATTTTTGAGGCCTACAAAACCCCCTTCAAAGTTTTCGAAAAAATGATAAAATATTTTCGAAATACTTTGAAATAGTGATGATGAAATGAGTTAAAGTCACGCTAAGATGGCTCCAAAATTTTTCGGAAGTTAAAAAGACTTCGAAGTTCTTTGAAAACATCCAAATAAACTTATTAAATGTCATAATGACTCTTCATTCTCCGAGACTGATTGTATCCAATTTATGGTGGAATATGAACTGCCGGCGAGCTCTGTTATATAAACAGGGAGAAGATTCATTTTTAATCTTCATCTTACGTCAATATGACACCAAAGGAAGAAGCTGAGGAAGAAGCACGCAAGTTGGGCTTTTGTTCCCATGGTGACCCCACTTTTGGGGGTGAAGAGCCAGAGCCCCTTGTCTTCGAGCTCAAAGATGATCCCTTGCAACTAGCCAAGAATTTCTTGAGCTATTTTGGCTTGGATGGCTCGTCCTCTTCTGATGGGCGCAGCTTCATAGAGCAGCGTGAAATATTTAAAGCTCTGTTGCACTGTCTGGGAGTTAGGAGCGTAGAAGAACTAGGCACTAAGCTCAGTCGCTCTGGAAAATAGAGCGTGACTTTTATGCTTTTGTTGTACTCTTTTTGTCTTGTCTTTTGTAAGGCCATCAGTGCCTGTTTAAAGAATGAAGTACAACTTTTGTGTTTGATCTACGTGCCTTTTAATGAAGAATATTAATTAGCACTCTTTGACTGTTTCCAATGTTGCACGGTCTCCCGAAGTACACGTGACACTCATTCCACAATTTACGAGCGCTATTTATGCGGATCTTTTCCAAGAATAGACCTGCACTTGACCCTTTAAATAGATGGATGAACTCCACGCAAACTCATCTTCCCATTCTTCTTCCTCTCTTCTGAGAATGAATTTTCTATGAGAAGGAAATAGGAAAGCCATGTTGCCTGATGTCAAATCTCTGTGCACGATACCAGACATGGATCTGTCAATCCTTAGCAGCAAACTCAGCGGTAAGTTTAATATACACGCATCGAATTTTTTTGTTTGCTAAGGACAATTTCATCTTCCTAAAATGAACATAATGCATCTGTCTTTGCTTGGCCAGTTTCTGTTGACTGATTTTTCTTTACTGTTTCTTGCAGAATTTTGGCTGAAAACCTTCTTCAGAACTGGCATTGGTGATGTGAATGCTGTGGACAATGTTCTTCTGACATCTACATCAGGGAGCTCATACGCTTTTGACACGTAAATCAGACAACTCAGAACTCTTCGTGAGATAGAAGGGTCTTCCTTAGATGGTAGGAAGAGCCTTTATACACGAGAGTTGGATGGTGGAGTTAACTCTACTACCAAGAGATTGGGTAGTAGAGTTCCTTTCACGGGAGAACTAGGAATTATATCCCAAGGTTTGGATACATTCCTGTCTTCCTTGAGAGGTTACCCCCATCCATCAGTTGTATTGGCAGCAACACGTTTTCGTGTTGCCCTACTCTGTGGTTCTCCTCTCGTCTGAGAGATAAGACCAGAGTTTGATTCCTGCTGGACACCCAGGAATTGCCACAAACAACGAGATTGCCAGAGAAGATCCAAGAAGAAATAGATCTCAGTTGTACATAGAATGAAAATCCAAGATTTGTAATAGATTTCCATTATGATTTGTAGGAAAGTCTAAGAAAATGTAATAGACTTTTTGTGGTGAAATGGGAATGAAAATGACAATTCTTCTATGCTCAATGATTTGTATTTGTGGATGAATTGTGGACATGATAGATAATAAAATCATCTTTTCTGTTTTTAGAGTATATGATATTATCAGAGGCATTATGGACATGATAATATATAGGAACTCGAAAGAAAATAGATTGATTTCTATGCAGAGGTCAAAACATGACAAATGAGTAAACAGATTCGGAATTGATTCAGAGGTTATGAAAACATGATAAATAACAAATCCCCACTTAATGAACTGATAGAAGATTATGAACGGATGAACCGTTAGGAAATGATGAACAGATAGACTGTCGAGTGAATGTAATAAATGAACGGACGAACCGTCAAGTATTAATGAACATGTGAAACGTCGGATGAATGTGAGAAATGAATGGATGAACTGAATATCGGGAAAGAATACGTCCCTTCGATCCTTGTAACCATATGCCTATAAATAGGGCATATATTTGAAATAGAAGGATCGCTTTTATCCACAATGTCTTTTGAAGAGAACAAAGAAGGCTGAAGTCGCCCTTGAAGCTACTGAAGGTGTTAAAGAACATCCACCTCCGCAGAAGAAGGAAATGGGCGAAAGCTCGTCTACTCCCAAGCCGTCAAAAGATATCCTGGATTTTCTGGTCGAACCAGGAGAAACCGAAGAAGAAGAAGCAATGAGGCTGGCTGCCTGTCAATTCTTGGTGCGGTCAGGAAAAGATGTATTCAATTCTTTTGCTGATTATGTATGCGATCCTCGTCCCAAATATGAAAGGGATCATAGTGATCTTCCATGATGATGTATTTTTTTTTCTTCTTGAGGGATTTGTCTCAAATAAACTCCGTTTAAGGAAACTTTGTTTACGATATATCCTTCCCACTTTATATTTGCCTTTATTCATTGATCTTTTGACTCAGAAATCAGAAAGACTAAATATCATTTTCATAAATATGATATTGAGATAGAAAATTCAGAGGTAATGTGGACATGATTTTCTGGATATCAAATTTGTTGAGAAAACGATACAAAGTAGAATACCTATCTCCACTGGGGATAATAGATATCAGAATGATTCTTCGGAAAGAACAGTGAAACAGCTGGAGAGTGATGGAAGGACAATTTGATAGAAATATCAGACGTAGTACTTCTTCAAGAATTTGCCGTTGATGGGCATCATAGTGGCTTTACCATCTAGAGTAGTGAGTTGATAAGCCCCATTAGAAAAGATCTTATTGACAATGAATGGACCTTCCCATTTTGCATCAAACTTGCCCTTACTCATGTGTGTCATAGTCATCGGGCGTCTGACAGTAAGCACAAGTTCTCCTTTCTGAAATGTTCGAATTCTGACTTTCTTGTTAAAAGCCCTTAAAATTCTAGCTTGATAGAATTCAATATTCTGTTGAGCAGATAACCGTTTTTCATCCAGAGCCTCCAATTCTTGAAGTCGAAGACGATCATTATTTTCGGCAGTGAGTTCATTAGCGATTGCTATCCTTAAAGAAGGAATTTGAATCTCTAATGGGAGAACAGCCTCAGATCCATACACCAGAGAGAAAGGTGTACACTTAGTAGCATTACGGACTGTAGTGCGATAAGCCCACAAGCATTCCCCGAGCTTGTCACTCCAATTACGTTTGTTAGTGGAGACAAACTTCTTTAGGAGTTTGATGATAGTCTTGTTGAAAGCTTCTGCCAATCCGTTAGCTGCTGGATTATATGCGGTAGAAGCAACATTATTGATCCGGTGATCGTCACAGAATCGAGTAAATTTCTGGCTGACGAACTGTGGTCCGTTATCATGAACAATGCGTCGAGGAACACCAAATCTGTAGATGACATGGTGCTTAATAAAGCTGATGACATTAGACGTCTTAACTTCAGATAAAGGAATAGCTTCGGCCTATTTGGAGAAGTAATCGGTTATTGCGAGAATGAACCGATGACCTTTAGATGATGGAGGATTGATCGGGCCGACAATGTCCATGCCCCAAGCTTCGAAGGGCCATGATGCTGTCGTCGGATGTAGAAATTCCGAAGGTTGATGTATAAAATCCGTATGGATTTGGCAAGCTTTGCATTTCCTTGCATATTCAATGGCATCTGATACCATAGTTGGCCAATAATAACCCATCCGTCGAATACGGTCTTGAAGTTTTGGCCCAGGTTGATGCGCTCCACAAATTCCATCATGTGCTTCACGAATAACTTGTTGGGCTTCATCACCGGCAATGCACCGAAGGAGTAAACCATCATAAGCTCGACGATATAAGGTCTTTGTTGTATGATTGTAATAGAATCTGAGTGATCGTCGTCTGATAGATGCTGCCTCACTCGGATCGTCCGGAAGAATATCATACAATACAAGATCTAAGAAAGGAAGTCTCCAATCTTTATCCGTATTCTGATTCTCAGTCGAGTTATGAAGATGAATTCCATGCTGGAATCGGATGAAGATGATATCGATTTACGACTAAATCCAAATCCTCTTGTTGTGTTGACGTCATGAGATGTTGATTCTTCAATGTCAACTGAAGTCCTAGAGTCAGGTTATTTTCAAGATGAAATAATTCTTGACTATGAACAACAATCATTTGTTGCCGTCTGATTGGGATAGCCAGCACCGCTGCAAGATTAGCAAGGGCATCAGCTTCTGTGTTACATGCTCGCCTAACATGTTCAATGAAGAATTCCTTAAATGATGAGGCCATAGATATGGCCACTCTATGATAAGGAACCAGATCTGATGGCGAACTTCATAAGTACCTCTAATCTGATTGACAATAAGTTTAGAGTCTCCATACGCCTCCAAATGTTGAATATTCAGATGTTTAGCGAGTTGAAGACCAATAAGCAATGCGTTGTACTCAGCTACATTGTTTGAACACGGTGATCGAGAGAATAAGCTCTTTGGATGGCAAGACCTTCTGGCGATACAAGAACAATTCCAACTCCAGCAACAATATCGCCATTAGGACCAATTCTTGACGCTCCATCAAAGAATAAACGCCAAGTAGGATCTTCTTCAGCAATTGTTTGAATCTAGGACTTCATCGGGATTTCATCATAGAGTTTTGAATTTTCTGGAATTGAGTGAGCAGCCAAAAAATCAGCTAAAGCTTGTCCCTTGACT